>CAJHUC010002281.1:0-29863 GCA_905146915.1 Ostreobium quekettii | reverse complement strand
TGGTCTGCAGGAGTGTGGCACGGGGTGTAAGTACATGATTGGGTGCTTCGCCTTTAGTGCAGGGTATGTATCGACTAGGAATGTTGAGCGGGAATTGCGCTGTGTGGGAAAAGCAAAAACTGCCTTTGAACACGGGTTTCAGAAAGGAGCTCACCAGTAGTGGGGCAGAGCAGCCACCAGCTGCTTGTACGTTTTCAGATGCTTCCCAAAGGTCTTGAACCGTATGCAGACTGTGTCCAGTGCATGCACACAGGGAAACGCCTAACTTGAGTACTGGAGAGTCACCAGAGAGTGTGATGAAAGGCCATCAGCCTCAGACTTTCTGGTTTGAAGCTAGTAAACAGAACGGAAAAGAGGAGCACAATTTGTGCAGCCAGCAGGTATTTAGGCTGACAACTTTGGAGCAGTCAGCATCTTTGAACATTGCCATACTTTAGCAGACTGCATTTTGCTTTCAATATGCACTCCTGCAGCCGTCCCATTCCCACTTTGCAGTACGAATCAAACTTTGAGAAGAGAGCGAAATTATGTGCCTGATGGCCAGTGTCACCCTTATGATGTGTATCCCGCAGGTGAAATACTATAGCGACGTCGTGGGCAAATTAGTGGCAGAGCGTGCGGGGCGCATGGAGTGCATGATGCAGAACTTGGCTGACTCGCTGGCGGATAACATGGGCGCACCGCTGCCTGTCGGGCGGCACGACCTGCTGTCCACCTTCATGGTACACAGCCAGCGGCGCAAAGTGACGTCGTCGGCGAAGAGGAAGAGGGACCCCAAGGCAACGAATTTGCGGCAGACGCCCGAGGGGTCGTTCTGGGATCTCATGGCCAATGCCAGGGATGTGCTGAGCCTATGCGGGGTGGACACGCCAGAGGTGAGGGAAGCAGAGCATGTTAATTGTTTCCAGTTCGCTTTTTTATAAAAGCGCTACTATTTTCTAGCTGATTATAAATAATATCCAGTGGACAGCCTTTTGAGCACGAAAATTGCCACTTCAACGATGTATAAATTGCGCAGTTGTCACGAATATTGAGCAATTTAAACTATCATAGTGCTTACCAAAAATGGACCTTTATGACCTTCATGCCCGGAAATGAAGGGCATCGGACATTTAAGCACGTTGTTGGTTGCTGTTTCCTCCCCGTTGACAAGCTCAAAATCGTGTCTCTGTGGCGCACAGCGCGAGCATATCCCGTAGCCGTGAACGAATTGGAAGGAACCGTTTCATCGGCGTCGACATTTCTTTCAGGGGCTATCCTGGCACATCATAAGCGGTGGTCGTCATCATCACCATCACCGCCATTGTTTACGGAACAAAAAGCAATGAGGTAGCCGGCAGCCTCCTATTTTGCCCGAGCAAAGCAGTGTCTATGATCAGTTGAAATTGAAATCTAATGTTAAACACAAACAAAGTCTATGAAGTCATAAGCGTTCACTGCAGCACAGTGACCGAACGGGATCTCTGTCTTGCGTTTGCAGTTGACGCCAGTGCAGGAATACCTGAGCACCGGCCCGTCCTTCATTTTCCTCTTCCACCCAGCGCTGGGCCCCCTCTGGGAGGTCGTGGCGCAGAAAATCCAGGGCGGTGCCCTGACCCGCGGCTCAGAGCTCGTCCTGGAGGTCGCTGAGGCGAGGCTGCACAACGTCGTCGTCGACGGAAGCCTCCTCGTTGAGGCGGACGACGTCATGGGCCACATGGCGGTCGCCGCCGCACCCACCCCAACTGTTGGGGCGCGGAATGGAGACGGCCCCGTGGGGGACTCGACCGGGATTTCGCGCGACGACTGGACGGAAAGTCCGTCTGCGAGCGACGACTCGACTTCGGGACGCGACGAAGACGCGGGCCCGTCGACGAACGGCTCCTTCGCCCGACCGGAGGACTCGGGGGCCGCTGAAAGGCGTCTGGTGTTTGGCTGCGGCTGCGGCAGGGTGTGGATGGAGAACGTGAGGATTCGAAACCGGGGCGTCGACTGGACGAACCCGGGCAACGTGTACTGGAAGTGCGAGGTCGCACGCCACCAGGCGGCGCGCGTGGTGCTGCGCGGCCGCTCGGAGTTCTCTGCCGTCGACGTGGAGATCGACGGCGACCAGGTGTTCGAGGTGCCGCACGGGTGCCGCATGGACGTCCGCGGGGACGGGCGCGGGGGTTTCGTCGCGACGCTCGCCTCGGTCGACGAACCGTCTTGGGAGTGGACGTACGAGCCGCGAGAGGACGGCGGCGTGCGGCTGGAGCTGTTGCAGGAGCGGGGCCGCTGCTGACGCGCGGGTCAGGCTGGCCGGGGCTTTTCTGTCTGGATGCTGACGGCGAGGTGCCGGCGGGGAAATTGTTGTGAGAGGGGCGTCTGGCGGGCTGGAGCGAAGTCGCGAAGCGGTTGCGCCATTTTGAGGTTTGAAGGGGCGTTGTGTGGAAGGCGGCTGGAACGGTCCTTCCTGGGCGACCTGGGAACGATGCGAGATGTTACCTTGCCAGGAAGGAGACAACGGACAGTTCTGGTCGCCGATTTTGAAGCTTTGAGAGCCCTTGCCGGCGGACCCTGGCCTCGCGGTTTCTCAGGCTGGGCGCACCGACGCTGAAAACTGAGCCGCCTGAAATCGAGCCTCAGCATGCAAACCGAACCAGTGGGCGCATTTGCTTCTTTCATCAAAAGTATGGCATGAGTACACGAGGATGCGGCCAGCCATCAGATTTGCACCCCAAAGAATCCTGCTTGATCATAGTCGCCCGTGGCAGTACCGCCAACACCCAGTGGCGCATTGCCGATTGTGCAGCCGCTTCCCACTCAACTTTTATTGCGTTGAGGATGGTTTCAAACGGCAGACAGGGCGGAAATAGAGTGCGCGCCACAGACCCAAACCTCAATGCGTATGATGGCCAAACCCCCTCCATCCATTCGCCAGCACTTGCAGGGCCGGAGTCATCATCCTTTCCCATTTATTCAGGCGAGAAAATCCTTCGCGCAAGACCAATCTCGTCAAACCAATTCTGTGTGCAGTTGTCCCGTCTGGTGGCGTCAGCCCATATCAACCAGGCCAACTTGAAGCTGGAACAAAGGCGTTGTGAACTTTGATGTCGCAGTGTCCTGGTGTGTGCACTTCTGGAGGTGGCCGCGGGAGGGGAAGTTCTGATAACTCCCCCCCCCGCCCTTCATCGCCTCAAGCCCGCCTGTTTTCCCAGCCACAGAGATGTGCACCCGCGAAATGGGCAAATGGCGGAAAAGATTTGTTTTTCGTTCGAAGAAATCCGGCTGGAAGGAAGGAGAATCTGGTAGGATTTGGAAGGCAGGATTCGGAAGGATTTGGCTACATGCGATGAGTCAAAAACGGCGAGCCAGGTGGGTGAATTTGTCCCCTGCCCCAGGCAAACGGAGCCCGCACGGCTCGGTGCGCGGGACCACGGGGCCCGGCCATGGGGCTCTGGGCACTCAGCTACGAGGTCTTCGGCCGGGTGCAGCGCGTGTACTTTCGGAAACACACGCAAGAGGAGGCCCAGCGGCTGGGGCTCGTGGGCTGGGTCCAGAACACGTCTCGGGGGACCGTGATCGGCGAGCTGGAGGGGCCGCGCTACCAGGTCGAGATGATGAAAGTGTGGCTGAGGACCACCGGCTCCCCTGCGTCGAAGATCGAGAGGGCGGAATTTGGAAACGAACGGGAGATCGAGGCGCTGAGCTTCTCGGCGTTTGAATTTCGGCGATAGATGGTCCGCGACAAGGGCACGGTGAGAGCGATTGCAACGCAACCGATGCACGGGCAAGTGTCGCGTCGTTGGGGTTAGGCTTTGGATGTCAGGTGGAGGGCGCACGGAATGGCGCGCGGGAGCAGGTTTGAGGGGGCGGGAGCGTCTGTGGGTCAATGGGTGGGTCTAGGAGGTACCTCATGGGCCAGCGAATGCCAAAGGTGTGGCCAAAAGGCTAATGAAGACGGGCAGGAGACGTGGTGACTTGGGTCGCCAGCGTTGCCGATGATGCAATCCGCAAGGAAAATTGACAACTAAGCCATCCTCTCCTGATCAAAGGGTGTGTGTACATGTGTTTGGTTACTCCGTTAATGTCCAAAACCACATGTGGTGTGATCCCAAGAAAACCTGTGTGGTGCATTGTGTCCTGTCAGCAATTACACACCGCTGGAGAAGGGACTTGACCCCAGCAACTCTCCTCCCACTGCATTTGGAGTTTCTAGCCGGCGTTGGTGCATTGGCAACCACAATGGGGGCCACCCACAATGCACACCGATCAGCCCTTTCGCTTCCTGGCCTTCTGCAGCAGTTCCTGTTCGAACGCCTCCGGGTCCACATGCAGGCGGGGAGGCAGCATTCCCTCCAACTTGTCCTGGAGACCTTCGTTCTCTAGCTCGCTGAAGACCTGCTCAACTTCTCTCTGCTCAGCAGTCAGACTGTCATGGCAAAACTGCAAGTGGGGTGTGGACCTGGATGCAGCAGAAAATCACGCATGTGATGTGTACGAAAAGGACAGGAATGGCAAAAAAACGAAATTGTGCCCAGGGTTCTGACCAACGTTGTAGGTGACTACTACCACCTGTAGCCTTCTGTGGGCAGCTGCAATGCATGTAGCAAAAGAAGGATGCTGGTAGAAATATGCTGGTCACAAGGTCACGTCCATTTCTTACTGGCCAAAGCAGTGTTGCTGAATCCTCTCGCTCTGAACTATGAATTTCTCCCCCACTGCAAGAACACGAGTACCTCTCTCAGTCTCACCTTGACGCCAGCCTGTCCCCCAACGATTTTCGTATCCGTTTCATGCTGCCGTCGCCACAGAAAGCGATGATGCGAATGAGCCCCCAAACCCAGCCAAGATGATGAGGAAGTAAAACGACAAAGTGGGGCAGAGCAGGCAAAGGCAAGAGAAGCGCAAAACACTCACTGCCTGTTGATGGTGTTTTGAGCATCAGTTCGTTTCCCTGGGAAGCAACTCCACTGAATGTACGCGACTTGCTTGTCTTGCCTAACTCTCACCTGCAGGAATCAGCAGTGTAACCATCAATGACAAAGTGCATGGGTGTCTTCTGCATAGGGCCACCCCTTCCAGGCCAAAGTGGTCATGAACAAACTGGAAGCAATGTTCTACCTGACTCTTCCATTTAGAGGAATATTACGACAGAATGGTGCAATTCTGTAATGATATCTTCTGGAAATTTAAAAAATAGCATTTTCTTATACCACCATCTGTTGTGCATGTTTCACTTGTGCTCTACTCAAAAACACGCGCTATCCTTGGTTGCCCCACAGTGGTTGCACTTGAATCGTAGCCTGCAAATCACAGACCATCCTTTAGGCACCAGGGCTTGGGGTTCCAATGGGTCTCCTACCTTGGACAAAGCTTCAATGAATTTCACAGTTACTTTGCAATGCACGATTACCAATGCAAGATGGCATAATTAAAGTGGAAATGCCCATGCGTGCGTCCAGGAGGGCACAATTACCGCAACACACGCACCCAATCAGACAGCTAGAAATGCATTCGAGGCGTCCAAGATCTCGAAAACGAGCGAATGGACTGACAATCCTAGTCTTGTAGAATAATCGTGGAGACATTCAGGACATGGCCATCCCCCTAACCCTTTGCTCCCAGCCATCCACTCTTCTCTGCGCAAAACAATCCCTTCGATCACCTCACAGACAGTGAAACCCTTCGTTCGTATGAGCTCGTCGTGCAGGACGCCATCGCCCAGGAGGCTTCCCACCAGAGCATCCTCCACCCTTTGCCGATCTGGAATTTGGCACCCAGAGTCCAACATCAGAACGCCAAAAACAAAGCACCCAGTAGACGCAAGGACAGCGGCTTGTGGCAACTTGACAAATTGCACACATGCACGCAGGTGACGCCAATGCCTCACAGCCGGACCAGTTATGTGTACATGTACATTGTAGAATTCTGGCCAGAGCCTTTGTAGCCATATCCAGGGCCCCTGAAGGAACAGTTCACCAGCCAAGCATGAAATGCAAGCAAAGAAGCTATCAAAGCACTGTTTCACACTGTTTAACATGCAGTGGGCCACATGGCCCCAAGGACCGCTGCAATACTAACATGGGTCTGGCATTGTCAGTATGTTGTCAACCACCGCAGTAAACTACAAAACCACAGTGCAGCTGTGCCCCACACTTGAGAGTCACAATACAGCACTCTCAGAGTTCAAGCGCATCATTGCAGCCCTTTTTCTCTCTTGTGCAGAGATCTGCACTTTCATGCACCCGTCCAGTCAAACTCAGCCATCACACTACCCTTTGTCCACAATCCGTACATTTGCGTATCTGTCTGCTCTCCTTGAAGGCAATGTCTGTCGGGGAACTGTGCACACAAACACCTTATCAATACATGCATATCCAACATCTCTTAAACAATGCACGGCCATTGTCCTGTCCTGAAAACAGATGCCAGCAGAGCGCATTTCCACAACAAGCACCCATGGGCATCGATCTGCATTCACAACTAACAGATCCATGGCTCCAAGGGTCCAAGCCCCAGTAAGGCGCATCAAGATAACATTCATTCGTGAGGAACAGTGCCAAGGGTCTGGACCACATCTGTTGACGTGCTGTACTTTTACACCAGGTGTGTTGTAGATGGTGGCTCCCACCAAAGTGGGAGATTTCTGTGCAGGTCCCCTTGGGCTACATGGTCTTTTGCACAATGTGAAGTAGGAGTGGGTTGTCCAGGTTTTAGGTGCGCTGTGACGTTTCCATCGCTCTTTGCTTTTTTCATGTGTTTTGTGCCTGGCTCTGTTAGGCGTTTCTTTATGGATTTCTGCTGCCCATCTCATCTGGTGTAACTGTATCGTGGGCAGAAGGTGGGTCTGGGGATCTCAAACACATATTGATTGGACATAACCGTGCACCCCACAGTGCCTGCAAGGGCTTTGTTTGTCATGACTTTCTGACCTGCAGTCCAACGAAAATGCTGTTATTTGGTTGTATTTTGGGGCCAAGGGTCGCACTCTATGATCGTAGATCTCATGCATCGTGCCTGAACTTGGCAGAATTGACAACAAGTTGTGGTAGGCACCCACGGCGCTGCCGGTACTGTCACTGCGATGGCGCCGCCACTGTGTGTGCTTGGCATCCACAACCACTGGGCAGCCAGGCTTGACTTGCTGCCGACAATGCAACACCACAATCGTGCATTCCACCCTCCAATAGTTCGTAACCAATGGCCGTCAATTTCGCTTGGTTCATATCATTCCGCTGTTCGCAGGATCCTTTTTGTGGCGTCTGTTTCACTCTCCGCAGTCCCATCGGGCGTTTTTGAATACCATCGCGAATTCCTGCATTGTGCCGCTCGCAAGTGCGATCCCCACAGCGTCGAGGGAACATGGCACCATGCGAGGCAATCCCTCCCACGGAAAATACATGTGCGCCTCACGTGTAGTCCAAATCGATTTCGTGGTCCAGGTGCGGGCCCGCCGTCCGCCCTCCGTATCCTCGCCAGTGGCGCAGGCTGACGGCCGGCTGCACCCACAGCTCGCCGGCGGTCCACCTCGAAAAGGCCAAAGGCGCGTCCCGCAGCGCCCGCAGGCGCCCCGCCCACATGGCAGAGTCGCCGCGAACGCGGAGGTCTCGGCACCCCGAGCGCCCCGCGCCGCACCCAGGGAAACCGCGCAGCACCGAGCAGTCCACGGCAATTTGTAGGCTTTTCGGCAACAGCACCAGGTTCCGCCCTAAGTTCCACCTAGCTCCTAACGGTCGAGTGGTGCCTAAAGGTCGTGCTGCTGCGGCCCCGCACGCGACCCTCCTCCCTGGGCATTCGCCTGCGACCGCTGCACCCAAGCGAAGCAGCAGGTGAGCGTGCCGCCTGGGGACCAGAGTGGAGACGGACGAGCCGTCGCCGTACTCGACGGCCAATTGCCTGGGATCGCCGCCCCTGTGGGCGCTGCGCCCGCAGCTTCCTCGATAGAAACAACTGCCAGGCCCGCTGGGCCCTCAGGAACAGGCTCCACCCCCCGTGCAGTGAGGGCCTACAGCGAAACATGCGAGCATCTGCCCTGAAATTCTCGCTGAACTCCGTCTTGTTGAGGTCCACTGTTGCAGAATATCCTCATGTGCCCCATCCTTGCGTACCACACGGTACGATGTGGTGCGATCGGCGCGGAGCTGCCGGGAACCGGCGCGGTAGCCGACCGGCTCCAACGGGCCACGCGCCAGAAGCGGACCGCTTTGAAGGCCTCGTTGCTCGCGGTTTCCTTAAAGCGGAAAGATTGGGCAAATGGATTGAGAGATTATATCAGGGGAAGGACTGAGTTCATGAGGTGCTTCCCAGCGGCGTCGCCCGTGCTGGCAATGGGGTCCCGCGTGCGCGTGCGCTGTTAGCACCCTGTCGAGTTTCCTGGCATGAGCTGTGCCAGGAGGAGGGATCGTCTGGCAGTGAAGAGTGTCGCGTACATCGGTGTCACGGAACCTGCCGTGAAGCGATGTGTGCGTGTGCCGTGTGTGCTGACATCCTGGGCCTTAGCCTCGCAGGTTCCTTCTGGCCAGCCTTGGGGCTAATCCACAAGCGTGAATGGAGGTACGTTTGCGCATGTTGCTGCGTTCAGAGACTGGGGCAATGCGCAGATGGATGACTGCACTGGGGCGTCGGTTGAAGATCCGCGCGCGTTGAAACGATCTGAGTTGACAGCCCTGGCGGGCACTGCGTGGGACAACGCAGATATCTGGTCACTTGTAGCGCGTTTGACGCAGGCTTATCGCACAGTACTGGCGGGAGGCGGTGAGGCACTCAGCCGCCTATCCGCGCTCTGGGCGCTTGCTGAAACTTGTTGGCAGTTTGTCGCTGGGGTTGTGGGTGCACCAGCTGTTGGAGAGCTTACTGCTTTCAGCAGAGGGGCAGAGATTTCGGCAAGAAGGCTAAAGCACCAGTTGGATGGCAAGGCGCTCTGTAGGCATGGCTGACCACACCGTGGACGGTGTAGTGTCCCCTGAGACGCAGGAATACTGCAGAATGCTGATCGCCTTGGTTTCACGTGTCCACAGGACGAAATGGTGGCAATGGACTGGGGCCACCTGCCTCTTGTGGTGCTGGACAGGCTCCACGAACTCCTGAAGAAAGAGAAAGCTTGTGGCGTCCTGATGAAGTCCCTGCGACTGGTCAATCTGCACTGGGGCCAGTGGGCAACAGGGGCCATCCAGTCATTGAGCCTTTCTGGCGAGCAGTCCTTGGAGGAACTCGTGGCGGCCATATCAGAGAGGTTCCCCAGGGTGCAGAGCTTGAAGTTTGCCAGGCACAAGGGCTTCAAGGAGGATGACCTGCCTGCCCTGGGCAGACTGCGGTGCTTGCAGCACCTAGACTTCGGCGGGAAGTGCCAAATCACAAATGGTGGTCTAGAGGTGGTGAGCAGTCTGGAGAGGGTGACCTCCTTGGATCTGACGGGCTGCTCGAGGGTTGGTGATGAAGGGATTGAGCACTTGCAGAGACTGACGGCACTGCGGGAACTGAACCTTCACGGCTGCAGCAGCATATCGAACAAGTCCATGGCGTATATTGCACAGCTGGAGGCCCTGGAACGCCTGATTTTGGTGGAATGCAAGAATCTGACAGGTGAGGGAATGGACAATATTGAATTTTCTGAAATTCTGTGGGGAGGAATGCGAAAGTCCTTTTGCATGTCACCAGTGCATCACCCTTGGCAAAATGGTGCATATGCAAGTCTGGACACCCAATTCTCGGCAGGCTATGGAGTGCCACTGAGATGCTGGCAACTATGTTGTCACACGACTTGTTAAAGTCAGGCAACGTTCACAGATTTGGCATGCATGGCTGTAGTGCTAGCCAGTTGCGATTATATGCAGCTCTATTACCAGAACGTTATACATACCCACCCTCCATTGTTGTTTTGGCTGTTTTACCATTCCTAACTTTTTGTGCTGCGATTTGCAGATGCTGCATTTGAGCATTCCAAGAGATGGACAGCCCTAAAGGATCTGCGGCTCTCAGGCTGTGGGAAAATCACCGATGGGGCCCTGGACCACATCGGAATGTTGCCCACCCTGCAACGCTTGAAGCTGTGCAAGTGTAAGGAGCTGACTGATGCAGGGCTGCAGCATGTGAGCAAGCTGATGGCCTTGGAGACTTTGGATTTGAGATTGTGTGAGAAATTGACGGATGCAGGGATAGGGCCCATTGCAAGGCTTGGTGCTCTCAAGTGTCTTGTGCTGGCATGCTGCAGGAGCATCACAGATGCGGGTTTGCGGCTTGTTGGCAGTCTGACCTCGCTCGCCCACTTGGACCTGTCATTCTGTGCGGAGATCACGGACCATGGTTTGGGACACATGGAGGAATTGACAAACCTGGAGAGCCTGAATTTGTATGCTTGTGAGCATATCACAGCAGAGGGTTTGGAGGTGGTGGGTGAACTCACAAGCCTGAAAGACCTGGCCTTGACTCGCTGTGTGCGAGTTACTGACGATGGTCTGCAGCATGTTGCCAAACTGCAACGCCTGCAGCGCCTGTCCTTGTTTGGCTGCGTGGAGATTACTGATGCTGGCCTGGAGCATGTTTCCAAGCTTACCAACCTGGAGCGGCTGAGTTTGGGTTTTTGTGCCAAAGTCACGGATGAGGGCTTGCGCAGTGTTGGAGCGCTCATTTCTCTGCGGCATCTCAACTTTTTTGGGTGCACTGAGATCACTCCAGCAGGGGTGGAGTATGTGGGGTGCCTGCCGTATGTGGATATACTGGGGGTGGACGTAAAAGGAAAGATAACTCCGCAGCCCACCAAGGCCTCGACGACCCAACCCCTGTGTGGGAGGTGATCATGGAATCTGATGCGCTGTTGGACCGCCTTCTTTGGTCTCTTCAAAAGGGGACCACCTTCCCAGTTTTGCGATGCGGCTTAAGATGTGGGTGCAGACCAAAGGCTTTCATCTTCGAGCCCGCTATGGCTGTTAATGTCGATGCTTTGCTGCTGTGCCAGCTTGGCAGAACCGAATTGATGGCCTGTGCACTTCTAGTTTGCAGCCGTAGTGCGGCCATGGCTGGATAGATTTGTCCTTTGAATTGTCATCAAAGGCGCAAAGCACTTCAGGCGTGGTGGACTCGTAATTCTTTCTGGCGTCCAGATGGATATTGCGAAGCTGATGGATATGACAAACAGGCAGTGGTAATGGAAAACGGGAACGGCAAAGAGAAGGCTTTGTTGATGGACTGTGTACAGAGATGGACGCTGAAAATGCACTGTGCAAACTGTTTGGGGGGAGCTGCGATCTGTTGTGGATGGGGAACTGCAAGAGGGTGACCGTTGAACAGCGTCAGGGTTCCCGCGGAATGGTCACCATGATCGTTGAAGTCAGGTATTTAAGGCAAAACGGACAAGCAAGAATCGATGCCACCGTATTGTCATGGAAACTGCCCTGTTGACAATCTGAACCATGCTGAACCATACTGTCAGATGGATGCTAAGTGACGATGGCAATGCGCGGGAGCCCATATTATCTGCACTTCGATTTCAGGGCGTTTCATCCATGATTGCACAATTGGTGTGGATTGGAATTGCAGTTGGCCAGTGTCGCATTCAACAATGTGTCGATGTCAAATGCACTGACCGTGGCACTTTCCAAGTCGAGATGGCTTATTTGCTCGAGCTCCACATATAATGCTTGGCGCCCCTTTGCCACAACACTATCCAAGCGAAATTCCCCACCGCATCCCTTTGCCAGTGTTCGGGTCGCCAATATATGATAAAACTTATGACAAGCTGGCGACCCATGAGCCTCAAAAGTTTGCAAGGGAGTGGCGAAAATCCACAAAAGTAAAAGAAAGGGCTTAGTCTCCAATGGACGAACTCCACAAAACGAGAATACGGAGACTATAGAGACCGCCCCATTGAGCAGAAAATGGTAGCAGTGATGTTCACGATCACAAACAATAACGAACACATGAACGAACAATTCCATGCATCCAACCACCCGAGCCAGCCTTACTGGGGAGGCGCCTATGATCGACCCAGCGATGCCTATCGCCAACCTCAACAAGCTCACCAACACATGCATGCCGGCATCCAATGCTTTCACGGACTTCGCGAGCGTCTCTACCACACCCGTGATGTATTCCATCCCGATAATCGACATGCACGACAACGAGTTCCCAAGCGCAGGCAAATCACACATCAGCCACCCCATGTGTTCCGATTCGGAAGTTGCGAAATACCCGCTCCGACGGACCTACGCTCGTGAATCCACTCCTCAATGACCAGGTCCGCGAACTCTTAAGCAGACGGAGCAGCTCCAGACATCCACACGCGTACGCTGCCGAAGATGGGTCCGCAAGGGACCATGGAGACACCAAGGGGCCTTGCGCCCCAGAATAGACCAGCTCCCAACTGCACAAACTCAGGGAGGAGCTCAACCGAAATGGCAAGCTGCCTTTCGAGGGGTTTTGGTACGGCAGACGCACAACAAGGTCAGACAATCTGCACATTCCAGTCAGGAACAGTCTGGGGGTCCTGGAGATCTGTCGGGCAGGATCTTTGGCCCACATGTATTCCATTGTGATACGGTTTAACAAGGTTCAGTCCTGTCAGTCATGGCCAACGAAAAGCCTTCCAAAGATACATCCCGAACCTTTCATTCCTTTCCCATCTATCCCGTCCATTCATCAACCCATCCACCACAATCCGTCACCCACGCCAACACCCCGATCAATCATTCCCCATCGTGCTCAGCCAAACCCTGTCGAGTCATCGCGCCACGGCTCCCTCTTGGACCTCCTCAATTGACATAGTAATCCCCTGTTGGAGATCCTTGTGCGCCGCCTCCTACTCGCCGGCGGCGATGTACAGCCTTCACGCATTATGAGACGATAGCTTGGCGTGTTGCATCAGTCATAGATGGCGATCTCGAACCCGTGGGACAAGGCTGGCAGCTCCTTCCCCTTGGCTTCGCTCAGGGCCACAGGATCACTCGCATCGTGCGGCACCTCCACCTCCATTGACATGGCGGTGTGATGCTCAACAAATCCCGGCGGCAGGTCGAGCAGCCCATGCGTGCTTGTCGTGCTACCGTCACCTCTCCAGGCTGCGCGTCGATGCCCCTGGCGCCCCCGTAGGGCCCAGCGCAGGCCCAGAACTCCGCCTGGCGCTCCGCGGTCGTCACGGCCAGCATCCCGTGATTCAGCCTCCGATAGATATCTTGGGACGCGGCGTCCAAGGCGGTGACGAAGGCAGGCAGGATCGAGGGGTGGCGATCCCTGAACGGGAATTGTACGCTCGAGTCCACGGCAACGGTTTACAGCCGAGGCAAAAGGACAACAAGCGTTCTGTCCTTCATACTCCGTCCGTTCATCAACATCCTTAATGCAATTCCTAGTGCTTCATCATATTTTCATGGACTCAGCTATTAATAAAACTCAATCAGTTCTAGCCGTAGCAGCGGCACTACAGACGACGTTATCGTCATCTTCGGTTTGCATGCCCATCTCCCGGGACTCCTGGGGGCTGACGTCTGTCGCCTGGGAGAGGTGTTCGGGGGCACATTCCAACCTGGTCGTCGGAGTAGGATAGCCAGACATCCAGCAACACGTGCATGTCACGCCGATAGAAATTCAGCCGTACCCCTCTCCACACCATCGTGTTGCCCCCCAGCGACTCACTGAACACAGTCATGTGGCCTCCAAAGCTCGCGAGTCCAATCCCTCAGTATAACTAATCGAACCCCAGGCGGGGCTCCCAGCGAGCCGCTCGGTCGGTGTCCACGGCGTTGACCCAATACAAATGGTTCCAGTCCGGGCAAATCCCGGCTGACAGACGGGGCCCAGAACATGAGTTGCGTTGACGCTTCGTGGAAGTCACTCCTCCGCATGGCAACTTGGACAAGGTATCTCTCCCGATCCTCCCCATCGTGCAGCTCCCCCCGCAGCCATGGCCCGTCACTGAAGGGCATTCGTATCATCAACCAGAAGTGCCAGAACCCTGGCGGACGCTCCGTAGCATCGAGGAAACAGGTGGCAAGCCACAAGCCTCCCCGAGACAACCAGTCAGCCAGGACGAGCCTCGAGCCCTCCACTTGCAGGAAGCGCCTTGCTGTCATTCTGGCTGGGCGAACGAAGAGAGCTCGCGGGAGCTCTGGACGGGCAGCATGGACTCAGCGACGGAATCTAGGGACTCGGCGGGCTGTGCTGCCTTTCAAAAAGCGCTTCTGCCTAGGATTTGACCCGTACTGTTGGGTCCGTTCGTTGTCATTGGCAATGGTATTGGACGGCTCGCCAGACGGACAGCTGTGGGGGTGACTCATGAGTGGATTGACAGCTGGAATGTGTGAAATGACTGATGGGAAATTTATAACGATATATGAAGATTGTAGACGTTTTGTGGACAGAACTGGAACATCTCAAATGCCTTGTGATTGGCAGGAATCCATCAAAATTGGAACTGGGCATTGTAGACCCCTGTTGTAATCGATGTCAGATTCACGCTGGCCTAAATGTGACCTCCAGCATATCCATTTCCTTCATTTTACTGTACCTGATCTTATTTTAGTAGTAGACTTTTTTAGCAGCTCATTATATTCTCTTTCTTCCATATTGAACACTTTATGGCGATTTTTAGTCCTTTGCTGCATCCTCCGGCTTGACTCTAAGCTATTCTGGACATATGGCACTTATGTAACTGCCCATATCAAACAGCCTTTTACATCGCTGGTGTTAAATTCGCCGTTAGTCATTGGGCCACGTCACCCAGTGACGGGCTGATGACCAACAAAAGGCGACTGACTGGGTGACACTACACCATAAACCAGTCAGCTTTTCATGGACAGCCGCCCAGCGTTGCAAAAAAAGCGAGGAGCATGCTGAAATATCCGCGCAATATTGGCTAGTAATAAGCAAGCATGGCCAGCCCGTTCATGGGCACCAAAAGGAAAAGAGTGATATGGAGATGTTGGAATATGCTCAAAGGCCACACAGAAATGCTGATCATACTTTTAAGGAGGCACTTTGCGGCTGCAAGGACCATACAAAAACGGTCCTAAAGCAACACTATAGATGTGTGAGACAGGCCGGGTGGTGCAAGGTCAAAAATAGATAGACAAAAACATTATCTATGATACTAGAGTGGGAAAATTGAGGAAAACAGGGGGAGTTGCTGCCAAAATTTTGAGCAGCAACTAACTTTCGTGCAAAATGTCGGTAAGGGGGTCACGGAAAACAACAGAACATGCATCCTTTTCTCTTTTTGTGCACTCAGAAATAGCGATGTTGCGCACAAATTTCCCTGTTTTCTGACGGCCAATCTTGAGCACAACCGTTTTGCCCCAAAAAACACATAATCGCAATGTTGCGCACAAGTGCAGCCTTTCGGACCTTACCGACATTTTGCACGAAAGGCTGTTCAGCACTTATGGTGACAGGTCTGTTCAGCAGTTTGGGAGAAAATCTATATTATAATTTGTGAAAATGAAGATGAAATAGCTGCTGAAGTGTTGCATTACGGCTTAGCAATATGGACAATTTGATTTTGGTAACAATCAAGAAGAGTTTGGCTGAGTTTGGACGCAGCGAGGCGGCTATTTTTCGTTGGTTCAAGCCCCAATGCATCATGCGCCATGATTAACATTCGATTGGTGGATAGAATGGCGTTAGGAATATGCCCTATTTCAGGACATAAGTGCGCAATAGTTTAGGAGTTTAATTCCATCGTATATAGATGTAGTTGATCCCCAGGAGCTAGTCCCTAGGTTGTTCAACGTCATCCAACGATATTGCCTTGAGATTGGAGAAACAAGCCATCATGAAAGCTTGAGGAATTTGATATTGATGCGTTGAAGAGTTGACTTTGATGGGGGTGAAATCAGCGACTTCCCTTTTTGGGGTTGTTTTAAGATTGAGCACTACCCCACACCATGAAGCCCTTTGGCGGTGTATATTCGGTGTGCCACTCTTTTATATCGGTTCACATCACCATTCCCCCCTTTTAGTCAATGGCGTCCTCAACACGTCCCGTACTCCGCTAGTGCTCCTGGTGGCCCTAAGACCCTTCTCGGATCCCCCCATAGTTCCATGATCTTCCCCGCCTCGAATAGTATGATACACAACTAATGTTCTGGTAGGCGCCTTCCCGCTAAGTTTGTGGACCCACCTCGCCATGGCACATGAGTCACCATGACTCACGCTGGACCACCCGTTAAAAGACGTTATTATATGTATATTTATATGTCTTAGAACTTTACATGGCTTCAGACTACGTACATAGTCTAGGGAAGCTAGTCACCCTGGACCAGTGACAAGGGGACGGTTTCTAGTAAACTAGAGTTCTAATAATGGAATTCAATATAATATGTAATGCCTTGATGGGATTTAATACCCATACGCCGTATCATCGTATCATAGACCGACCTCGATTCGACAAAACCCGTTTGGTGACTCCTCTAATGCTTGCGTTGCCATCACACCCATGGAGATAGTTATCCCTCACTGCGATCCCATTGACTCTCCTGGTCACATGCTTCTCGGTACTGTTAGCCACTCATCGCTTCTCCCGGCTCGCACGGCCACTCATCGCTTCTGGGCACTCCCGGCCTCTCATGAAGGCTCCACATTAGTCCGTGTTATCTTTGGCGTTGGGCACACTCAGTTCACCTCGGGAGCAGCACCCGCAATCTGAAACCAATGATGCGTTACTCCGCGATGCACCCCAGGGGGGTGCCACCGCGGGGCAGATGCTTAGGACCGCATGGGCACATTTGGACATGGCCAAATGAGGTAGGAACGGGAATGGGGGACAGTGTTATGATGAGGGGCTTAAATGAGTCTGCGGTTATGATGGACTTGGATATTATCCAAAAGAGGCCCGAACGGTTTTAGTACTTAAGGGCGGTAAACTTTTTAAGTACTGGCATCTAAATGACGATAATAGGACAATTATGAGCTGCTGGGAGGCTCCCAGCGTGGGAGTGGCATTTAGGTGTGAACCATGCTTGTAATCACTCTCTTCTCTGGCCGCCTCTGCCTCCGAGCGCACCCCACTCGTGACGGTCCTTAGGCCCACCACCATCAAGTGCACAAAGCCGCTACCACGCTACCACGCTTGGTGGACGTTCGGGTGAACACCACGGCATGTGGAGGTCTCCGAAGGAAGTTCCTGTCTATACAACACGATTGAGAGGGCATCAGCTGGACGTGGGACAATCCTCACAAGTTATAATAACTCATAAGTGGGTTGGGGGTGTTTCACCATACCTTGGGCAGGGCGTCCCCCACACCAAGGGGCCGTTAGTAGGGCGTCCCCCACATCAGGCCGGTGTGCGTAACATTCGTCCCCCTCAGGGAGATGGGGCATCCCCATCCCAATACGGTGATATGGTAATAGACGCATGCGTGGCGAGTGGGCCTACTGTGTGTAACAACGGATTGTGCCCTTGGCCACATGCCCCGTTGGCTACAATACATGAACACCTTTACATAGAAGAGGAAAAGAGTGGTTGTTACATGGATAGTATGCATGCTGACAACCCTCATTAAAACTCTTCCCTCAGTTTAACAACTGGAATGTTCAATGTCAATCCAATGTACCCATAGTACAATGACCTATCGGTCTGAAGGTGACCTCTCGGTCTACTATAGCCCAGGACAAGTCGATCACGCACAGGTGCTACCCCGTGCGTCCGCCACGGCGTCCTCCACCAGCCTACCACGTGCGACCTCGTCCACGCAGAATATAGCTAGGCTGGCGGCCTTGTCCTCTTGCATGGACGGATGTCCGGACCAGTGGGCCATCACTCTCCACTCGTTCTCCATGGAGGATTGCTATTGATATCGCATTCGTATGTCCAAATACAAAATGCAATCTCGCGCCTTGGTATCCAGTATTTTTCTGGGCCCAACGGAGCATTGCTTGCGATAGCAACATAGATTGACTCATGTCAATGTGTACATCTTGTACTGCATGTACTTTGACCAGTTTGCACATGCGTCATAGGAGTTATGCTATTTTCAAATGCTTGAACCAATTCCTGTGCGTTTGCAACTGGTTTTGCTGATTCCCAGCTATTATGTTCATGTCCATAAGCCAACCAATTGACAAGGTACTCTATAGAGTCCTGCCGTCGGCTGTGTTTTTTGACTCTTTTGTCAAGAATGCATTCAACCTCATACTCCAGCTCCCCTTCAATCTCAATAGGGACTGGGGGTGGCTGTGCTCTACCACTAGCCTTATATGGCTTGAGTTTTGATACATGGAAAACCGGATGTATCTTACTCATGCTGTCCGGAAGCTCTAGCCAATATACGACAGAACCTATCCGGTCGAGGATGGTGAAGGGCCCAATCCACCTTGGTAATGATTTCCGTGTACCCGGGTGCTTGAGGGTAATGTGCTATGTCGAAAAGAGGACGTCATCTCCTTTATTATATGACACTTCCCTCCGGTGGCAGTCAGCATGCTTTGACTGCCTGGCCCGTGCTTTTTCTAAGCACTCTTTGGCCTCTTCTAGCGCTGTCTGGACACGGTGATCAAATTGTGTCATTGCTGGTAATCCCTCCACGAGGGGTATACCATTTCGTGTCAAATAAGGCTGCTGTGCCCTATCAATAGCCACTGCCAAGCCGCGGGCATTCGGATTGTCATAGCCTTTCAACGGCATCCGAATTTGCACCCCAAGAGCTAAGGGACTCCTTGGGTGTTGACCATAGTTCAAATAGAATGGGGTCTCTTGGGTTGAATTGTTCTTCGAGTTGTTCATTGCAAACTCGGCCATGGCTAACAGTTCATCCCATGCGTTTTGGTCAGAACGCGTATAGCTGTGTAAGTAGTCCTCTAGAATCCGATTCATGACTTCGGTCTGGCCATCCGTCTGTGGATGGTGCGCAGTGCTCATGCTGAGTTGCACTTTCCACCTCTCTTTCAGGTACCGGTAAAACCTGGAAGTGAACCGAACATCTCTGTCGGACACTATTGTAGAGGGGAGACCGTGGTGCCTTATCACATTCTGCACCAATAAGTCTGCTGCTCCTTCCACGGAGACTTTGGTCTTAGTGGCTACGAGGCGCACTATTTTGGTCTGCGTATCAACAAACACGACGATGGCATCGTGACCTCCCTTAGTTTTTGGCAGTTGAGTAATGAAGTCCATAGACAACTCAGCCCATGGCTCCTCAGGAATGCCCAATGGCTGTAATAAGCCTGGGGTTTTTTGATCAGAATACTTAGCTTGTTGGCAAACCAAGCAAGTATCAACATGTAGTTGTATCTCTCGTTGCATTCCTGGCCACCAGTAATACCTCTGGACTAAGTCCAGGGTTTTGGCTTGACCAAAGTGTCTTGCACTTGGGTGGTCATGCGCCAACTGGTAGATCTCAGTCCGCAGACTGGCTGGTATGTATACCTACTCGCCTCGCAACCATAAGTCGCCTGTACAACGCAACTCTTGTTGCTGTTTTACAAACTCAAGCTGGGGATCATGGCTATAAGCCTGACGGGTTCTGGAGGCCAGATCTTTTGCCTCTACCATCTTTTTAGACCGTTGGTCTTTTCCCTGCTTGTGCAGTGCCCGTAAGCCACATATAGCGAGTTGACTTTTTCTCCTAGCTTCCTATTCACCAAGAGTAGGTGGGATTCGAGAAAGTGGATCAGCCACATTCTTTCGCCCTGGGCAATATTCCCAGTCAAAATCGAATTGTTGCAGGATTTCTGACCATCTGGCCTGTCGCCTGCTCAGCTGTGGCGGTGACTTCAAGTATGTCAGCGGGCAATGGTCCGTTACCAGTTTAAAATGTGTACCTTCAAGGTAACAACGCCATAACTGAATGGCATGCACAGAAGCTAATGCTTCCTGGTCTGTTACGCTGTAATTCAGCTCTGCAGGGAGAAACTCCTTACTGGCGTAACAGACTGGATGATTGTCCTGCATGAGGTAGACGTGGCCGCTCAGCTTTTTTTCTGTTAATTTACTTCTGTAATTTTTTGGAACACAAACAATCCGTCCGTCGATTTTCCGTTATTTTGCCAGGGCCGGGTTTCCGTAGCCATTCATGCCATGTCAGCTTTCATTTTTTGGCTCTGGAGCTGTCTGGCAAGGGGGTGTCTGCAGCCACCAGATTTTTAAAAGTGTTTTTTTGCCCGTTGCCTTTCCTAACGTTCCGTTGCCATCCGTCATGGACTTTGAGATTCCGGTAGTGTTCCGTTAGTTAGTGGCGGTTTCTGTTGGAGGCAATTTTTGCCAAGCGGATTTTTTCTCCGGTCCAGCAACCGTTGCCTCTAGATACGGGCCACAATAGTGACATAACGAGGTGCAATATTAATACATGTATAAACAACGTATGTCTACCTATTTGCAGTCCATACCATCATAAATGCAACCTCGGCTGGTACTCCTTGCCATACTGGGGACGCAACCCATTGTTCTTTCCCGGCCATCCCTTGCAAACGCTATACTATGTACATAAACACACCTTGGGCCCAAAGGCAATCCCCCGCGGTATTTTCCTGGCCAACCCACGGCCGGTACTCACTGCGGTAATGAATGGCTAGTAATCCTTTGCCAAATGCACATGTTCACTCGCAGCAACTGTAACAAAATTTGTCATGGTTTGTCATCTGATGCCTTGGACTTTGATGTGGTCTTTGATGACGTCTTGGACTTCTTGCGCTCAGTTGGACGCCTCCATACCCTGGTGCATGCTCCCATGCTTCTTCTATGCTTCTTTTTCCTTGCGCGGTGGACTTCCCACCCTTGGCGTTGCATGTACCATCCCACCAACGACCCCCTGCATACACAAAAAAAAAGCATACCTTCATCCCTGCTCTCGACTTTGCCAATGGTTTCAGCAAGAACAAAGATGTACAAATAAAATAGAGAAAATGGGGAAAATAAAACACGTTAGCAAATGGCCATCCACCTAGTGCCTTCACAAAACAACAGCCCTTTCCCCACCAAGCAGCGGCCGGTACTCCAGCCGAGCACAATAGCAATCCCCCCACCCCACCTCGACACGATCTCAGAGAAGCAGCAGTCACCCATACACACCGTGAGCCTCGCAACAGCGGCTTTTTCCCGGCCAGACCATGGCCGGTACTCCAGCCAAGCTAAACAACAATCCCCGCCCTGACACGATCTTGGACAAGCAGCAGCCGCCCATGCACATTGTGAGCCCAACAACAGTGGCCTTTTCCCGGCCAGGCCATGGCCAGTACTCCAGCCGAGCAGAACAGCATTCCCCCCGCCCCAACCCGACACGATCTCGGAGAAGCAACAACCGCCCATGCACACCACGAGCCCAGCAATAGTGGCTCTTTCCCGGCCAAGCCATGGCCGGTACTCCAGCCGAGCAGAACAGCAATCCCCCGCCCCACCTCAACACAATCTCGGAGAAGTAACAACCGCCCATGCACACCACGAGCCCAGCAACACTGGTTTTTTCCCAACCAGCTGCGGCCGGTACTCCAGCCAAGCAGAACAACAAACCCCCGCCCCACCCCGCCATCACCACTCACCTGAGGGTACCGACGCCATGGGGGCAATTGGCATCAGGCGGCCCCGACGCAGCATTTCACATACCCCTGGGGCATCACATCACATGCCAGCCAGTCGAATGTACTGGGCTTGGGAACACTTTGGGCGTACATTCTGCTTGCATGACGGACAACAACGATTTGAATGTGTACATGGATATACCACGGGGGTGAGTAGTGTGCACTGCCGAATCTATCAAAGACCCAGGCAATCGCACCTCATGTCCGCCATGGATATGGAATTTCTGTAATGGGGTTCATCGTGTTTGAAAGGTCTGTGTTGCCCCATGAACGTTGATGGAATTCTATCGAGCTCTGTGGTCTGGTCAGCGGTTCTGTTATGGGGGGCCTATCCTGTGTGGCCTGCGGTGTAGATTCTGTAACACGTGGTTCCATCCTGGAAGATTGTGTGGATTTCTGTAGCCGTTTATGATGACTTTAGTATGGCCCCGCGTGTTTCTGTTTGACACTTTTTCTCTCTGTGGCCCGCTCACGGATTCCGTTGATTGTACGGAATTTTAACGGAGCCAACAATATTCTATTGTGATGGATAGAGGGGGCCACCTTTAATATGCATGTGATACGAAAAGTCTGTGGGTGTGGGGTTCCTGCCCTCTTTGAGCCACGGACCCGCCTCGCCGGGCACCTAGGTCCTTACGGGGACCTAGGCGGGACCACCCCTCCTACTCCCGTATCCTAAGAGCTAGAATGGTTACTATGGGTTGAGGATAGTTATCTTGGGCAGGGCGTCCCCCACACCAAGGGCCAGTAGTAGGGCGTCCCCCACATCAGGCCGGTGTGCGTAACATTCGTCCCCCTCAGGGAGTGGGGCGTCCTCTTCCCAATGGATGGACACGGGAGCAGAAACATTATGTATGTAGACCGCAACTGGCTATGCGATTTGCCACATGCCCAGTTTGCGCGATAACCACACATACATGATGCAAACTATGGTGAAGAGAAAGAGTGGTTGTTTTTACATGACCTCCTGGTCTTCACAACCCTCATTAAAACTCTTCCTCAGCCACATGGCTGGAATGTTCGACCTCCCGGCCTGTCATCTGCGACCCCGAGAATGGGAACCACCAAATGCCTATGCCGGTGTGCGGCGGCTCGGTGCGGGACCTCGTCCTCGCCCGCGGCCACACACACGCCCAGCTCCACGAGAGGCCGGCACGAGCGGTTCATCAATGTCTAGTCTTTCTCCGTTCAAGATCGCAATGGACATGGCGTTCATGTGTCTGAATTGCGTCTTGGCACGGGGAGCGGTGTACCCAGTGTTCTTCTGGGCCCATCTCAGGAGAACATGTCAAAGCATAGTCACACATGAGCATGTTTCAGTATGTACATCTCGTACTTTCATGCAGTTTGCATTCGCATCACAGGTGTTCTGCCATTTTCAAATGCTTGAACCAGTTCTTGTGCATTTGCAACTGACTTTGCTGATTCCCAGCTGTTATGCTCATGTCCATATCCCAGCCATTTGACAAGGTACTCAACATAGTTTTTGCGTCTCCCATGCTTTTTAATCCTTTTGTCAAGGATACGTTCAACTTCATACCCCAATTCACCTTCGATCTCGATAGGTACTGGGGGTGGCTACACTCTGCCACTTGCCTTATAAGGCTTGATTTTCGATACATGAAATATTGGATGTATCCTATGCATGCTTTCCGGGAGTTCTAGTCGATATGCGACAGAACCTATACGGTCGAGGATGGTGAAGGGCCCAATCCACCTCGGTAATAGTTTTCGAGTTCCAGGGTGCTTGAGGGTGATATGTTGTGTCGAAAAGAGGACATCATCTCCTTTATTAAATGACACATCCCTCCGATGGCGGTCAGCATGCTTCGACTGCCTATCTCGTGCTTTCTCCAAGCATGCCCTGGCCTCTCGCAGCGCTGTTTGGACACGGTGATCAAATCGTGTCACTGCTGGTAATCCCTCCACGAGGGGTGTACCAGACTGCCTCAAATAAGGCTGCTGTGCCCTCTCAATGGCCACTGCCAAGCCGCGGGCATTCGGATTGTCATAGCCCTTTAAAGGCTTCCAAATTTGCACACCAAGAGCTAAGGGACTCTTTGGGTGCCTCCCGTAATTCAAATAGAATGGGGTCTCTTGGGTGGAACTGTTCTTCGAGTTGTTCATAGCAAACTCGGCCATGGCTAACAGTTCATCCCATGCGCCATGGTCAGAACGCGTATAGCTGCACAAGTAATCCTCCAGAATCCGATTCATGACTTTGGTCTGGCCATCCGTTTGTGGATGGTACGCAGTGCTCATGTTGAGCTGAATCTTCCACCTCTCGGCCAGGTACCGGTAAAACCTGGAAGTGAACCGAACGTCTCTGTCGGACACTATCTGAGAGGGGAGGCCGTGGTGCCTTATCACATTCTGCACCAACAGGTCAGCTACTCCTTCTGCGGAGAGCTCGGTGGTTGTGGTTGCAAGGCGGACCATTTTGGTCAGTCTATTGACGAATACGACAATAGCATCATGACCTCCCTTAGTTTTTGGCAGTTGAGTGATGAAGTCCATGGACAATTCGGTCCATGGCTCCCCAGGAATGCCCGATGGCTGTAATAAGCCTGGGGTCTTTTGACGAGGGTACTTCACCTGTTGACAAACCAGGCAAGTATCAACATACAACTTTACTTCTCGTCGCATTCCTGGCCACCAGTAATGCCGCTGGACCAAGTCCAGGGTCTTGGCTTGACCAAAGTGTCCCGCACTTGGATGGTCGTGAGCCAACTGGCAGATCTCAGTCCGCAGACTGACAGGTATATATACCTGTTTGCCTCGCAGCCATAACCCCTCTGTACAACGCATCTCTTGCTGCTGTCTTACAGACGTAAGCTGAGGATCTTTGCCATAGGCCTGACGGATCCTGGAGGCTAGATCTTTGGCCTCTACCGTCTCTCCTGCCTCTCCTTGGCTTCCCCGCTTATGCACTACTCTTAAGCCACATACAACCAGTTGACTTTTCCTCCTAGCCACCTGCTCATCCGGCGATGGAGGAATGCAAGAGAGTGGATCAGCCACATTCTTTCGTCTTGGGCGATATTCCCAGTCAAAGTCAAACTGTTGTAAGATTTCCGACCACCTGGCCTGTCTCCGGGTCAGTTGTGGTTGTGACTTAAGGTAGGTCAACGGACAGTGATCCGTTACCAATTTGAAGCGTGTTCCTTCAAGGTAACACCTCCACAACTGGACAGTGTGGACTGAGGCTAATGCCTCCTGGTCCATCACGCTATAGTTCAACTCCGTTGGGAGGAACTTCCTGCTCGCGTAACAAGCAGGGTGATTGTCCTACATCAGGACTGCCCCTACAGCAGTTTGCGAGGCATCTGCGATAACCTCGAATGGTCTCTCAGGATCTGGCATCTTGAGCAATGGAGCTGTAGTCAAACACTCCTTTATGTGCTCAAACGTCGATTGACACTTCGACGTCCACTCCCACTTGCCATTCTGTTTGGACAAGTCTGTCAGGGGAGTCGCCATTTTCGAATAGCCTTGAATGAACTTTCGAAAATAGTTAGCCAGTCCGAGGAACTGCTGTACGTGCTTCACGCACTGAGGTACCGGCCAGTTCTTCACCTTCTCGATCCCTTCGGGATCTGGGCGTATGCCTTCTTGAGACACAATGTATCCCAGGTAGGAGATTTCCTCCTTATTGAACTGGCACTTGTGCACTCGACAATATAGCTTTTGCTGTTGCAGCACTTCTAACACCTGTCTTAGGTGTCGTATATGCTCTTCAGCAGTTCGGCTAAACACCAGGATGTCGTCCAAGTAAACTAGGATGTGTTTGCCGATTTGATCACCAAATATATGGTGCATTGTCTGCTGGAATATTGCAGGGGCATTCGCCAGTCCAAAGGGAAGTATCTTGAACTCGTACAAGCCCAATGGCGTGACAAACGCCGTTTTGGCACAATTGGCCTTGTCGATCCGTAGTTGGTAGTACCCTTGTTGCAAGTCTATGGCCGAAAAGACTTTGGCCCCTTGCAACTGATCCAATAGGGTATCTATCCTGGGAATCGGCTACTTGTTTTTGATAGTGGCTTTGTTCAATGCCCTATAGTCAATACACATTTGGAGGCTGCCATCCGGCTTGGGTGCGAAGAGCACGGGGGCCCCGAATGGGCTGCTGCTCTCGTGATCAGACCTTTTCGCAACAGATATTCTACCTACGATCTGATCTCCTCCATTTCTTTTGGGCTGTACCGGAAAGCGGGTCGCTTAACCGGTTTGGTCCCTTCCTCCAGGGGAATGGTCAATGTTACACCCCTATCCGGGGGGAGTCCCTCAGGGAGTTCATTAGGAAACAAATCCTTATACTCCTCTAAGACGGATGTGATCTGTGCTGGATTCACAGCATGAGATGTGGTCTCCCGACCTGTGGTGGCCGAAGGGCCTGGTGCGTCCCCCTCAGGGAGATCGCCGACCCGGCGAACCAGAACCAAGCGTAAAGGAGAACCACGCTGGTAGGCTCGACGAGCAAAGTTCAATGAACACAAACGACCGATCCGGGTCGGGGAGGAAGGGTGATCCGTGGGGCGAGGAGTACTGCGAAGAGTAATCTCACGACCACGAGAAACCACACGGATCTGACCACGACGATAGTCAATGACACCGGCGTGCTCATAGAGCCAATTGTCACCGAGAATGATGTCATAATCGTCAGAGAGGTCGATCACCATACAGCGGACTGTGTCCTTATACCCTTGAATTGTCAAGGGAACATCCACAACACCTAAGGTTGGGAGAGAGGTACCATCCGCTAAGAGAACTTCGTTCTCAACGGAAAAAGGATTTTCGCGCGGAGGAGTGGAGAACTCTGTGGGATCCACAATGCGTTGCGTCGCTCTGGCCAAACGGCGCAGGCGATTAAGGCGACGAAGCTGTCGATTAGACAGTGCATGTAGAGGGCGTGGCGTGAGGCCTAACCGACGACAGCAGGTCGGATTGATATAGGCGGTGCCAGTCGCCCCCGTGTCAAAGAGAATGGAGGCGGGCTGATGCCCAACCTGACCGGTAAAGGTCAAGCGAGGTTGGTCTTGTGAGACCCCTTGGATGCGGTGTTCCGCTGAACCCTCTGGGGGTTGATAATATACATTCACAGGCCAAGGGATGCCAGGCATCTCCTTGCGATGTGGACGATCAATTTGTGGTTGAGTAAACAACTGTGCCCCCTTTGGGTAATGAACAAGGGTGCGCAGCTGGCGCAACCTGGGATCGTCTGTGAACGTCTTCCATGCTGGAAGTAGTATACATGCACTGACAAGTGCAGGTGATTTTGCTCTTTCAGCAAAATAATGGTCCAAGAATGGCGCTGCATTCTGGAAAGGTGGATTGATCCACATAAATTCATGAGCGAGTGGTTTCCGAAGGAAACTGTCAGCTCGAGAACAAAATCGCTCACAAAGTGCATTATCCCCATTCGGGTTCGCACATGCATCAAGTGTGAAACGATAAGCAACCAGTGCTTGGATATGCTGGAAGTGCACAGGGTTCAACATGCGATCAACACGATCTATTTCACTGTGCAGACCCCTTTGGGTCGTACTCGGCTGCGCCAGAGTGTGAGACATTTTCATCACACGATTCACAGCAATCTGTGCAGTTCACACTTTCGGAACAGGAATCACTGATGCTGCATTCGTTCGCACATCAATGGGTGCAGTTTGCAGTTTCACACTAGTGATATTATGCTTCCGCATTGCCAAACACAGTTTGGTAGAAATTCTGCATGCAGATGGTCACGTTTGGGTGGGACTCACTGGCATCTGCGGGAGTATTCCACGCCCTTCACACTCTCCCCGATGGCCTGCTGAAAAGGGCTTAAAACATCTAAAGCAGCGGCCGGCCCTTTTCAGCACTTCCACCATAGTGGCACGTAACTGCACACTATTGGTGACCATCTTGCCCTCCAGCGGGTCGCTGTTGTGGAAACATATGGGGGTCGAGTGAAGTAAGGTCTTTAGTCATTTACTAAGGCCTGCTAGTGGAAACTGATCTATTATATGGCTTACTTGTGAGTTGTAGATATTCGTAGATCCATTGCATGCTGAATTCCCCTAAGTAATAGTGAAGATATGGCCTTGTGGAGTCCCAGTACTTTAAGGACAGGCCATGGGGGTATAGTGGGCTACGGTGTATCGATATGGGTCGGTTCTGGGGTACGCTGGGAGTGAGTGACGGTTGCACTATGTACTGTATAGTAGATGTCTGATTGTTGTGGGTGATTGGCCCCGGACCGGCCAATCACCGTGCACAAGGGGGAGGTTTGGTCCAACCCCTCGATGTTACCGTTCTGGAATTCCCTTGGCAGGTCCCAAAGACTTCTTAAGGACAGGCCATGGGGGTATAGTGGGCTACGGTGTATCGATATGGGTTGGTTCTGGGGTATGCTGGGAGTGAGTGACGGTTGCACTATGTACTGTATAGTAGATGTCTGACTGTTGTGGGTGATTGGCCCCGGACCGGCCAATCACCGTGCACAAGGGGGAGGTTTGGTCCAACCCCTCGATGTTACCGTTCTGGCTCACCGCCCCGCTCCGCACGGGCCTCACGGCCCGGGGAGCAACCGCCCGCGCACTCCACAGTTCCCGAACAGCCGGACCGCCCAGGCCGCATTCCTGGGACCGTGACAACCGATCAAGAACGAGCGCGCGCCCCGATTACGCCCGCCTCCCTCGAGGCGGAGGTGTCCGCGCCGAGCATGCGCGGGCCACCGGGCGACGGAGGGATCCGGGGGCGCCAACGAAACCACGGCGTTTGGGCCCACGCGCCAAGTGGTTTCGGAGCCAAGGCAATCGGCGGGAGGACGCGAGATTGAAGCATCTGGAAATGAGGAAGCATCGCGGATGGAGCAGCTACCCCGAGCATGAACGAATGAAGCGCTGCGAATGGAAGGACCCCAGCCAGCCTTTAAGGCCATGGGGTGGTGGATTCTTTGACGAAGTTTTGGCGCCGATGGAGCTCGGGGGAAAGAGCGCCGCGGGATGAACGCGGCGGGAGGCAAAGGTGGAGATCAAGAGATGCAAGGCGATGCAACGCCAATTCTGCGCGGCGAACGGCGTGGAGCAAGTGGCGAAGGAATGCCAAGGCGTTGGAAAGGCGAAGGGTCGCCGATGGTGCAAAGGTAGAGCGCCATTTCGATGGCGCCGGCGAGTGAGAATGCGGAGCAACGGCTCCCCGCGGAAAATGCGCCGGCGGCAAGCGATGCTGCCGTTTGAATTGCGGGTGTTGAGCTTGCAAGCGAGGGGCAAGGCCGGTGGAAGGCCGAGCGAGTGAAAGTGACCGAGATTGGGCACCCCCGAACGGTGGAATTGGGGGGTGCAGGTCGTTGGTTTTGGAGGTGCGTGTAGCGGCCATGGCGAGCCAATGTGGGGGCCGCGAACCGGTGTGTTGAGGCCAATCTGGCCGGTGGATGCAAGCGCCACACGGCGGCCGCGAGGCTGCTCGTGTTGGCCGGGTGAAAACGCGCCGGAGGGTGGAACGCCGCGGTCGGCCGGCGAGCTAAGGTCGCTGCACGAGGTCGCTGGCCTTGGAGGCCATCCTCGCGGAACATGCATCGATGCTGCTCCGCGAGGCAGCGCAGTTTGGCCGATCCAACCGGCGAATGCAAAGGCCACGCGGCGGCCGCGAGGCTGCGCGTGTTGGCCGATTGAAATCGCGCCGGATGGTGAAACGCCGCGGCCGGTCGGCGAGCTCGCGACGCGGCGGGAGATGGAGGCCTCGGCCGCGGAGCATGGGGCCAATGCTGCCCCGCGAGGAAGAGCATCGGGGCCAATCCGGCCGGTGGAAGTGAGCGCCGCACGGCGGCCGCGAGGCTGCGCGTGTGGGCCGAGCGGAAGCGCGCCGGAGGGCGAAACGCCGCGGCCGGCCGGCGAGCCGCGTCGCTGCCGGCAAGCAACCTGCGCCGGGGGGGAGTCACTGCGTCAGACTGGCAGTCAGGGGACTACGCCGGGCAGCCGCTGGGAACCTGTCAAGTGGCTGTTGATGGGGCGCAAAGGCGGCAACGGCACGTGGGGGGCGTTACTGGAAAGTGATTGGCCGTTGGAGGAGAGTGACGCCCGTGCCGGGCACTGTTTGGAAACGCACGCACCCCAAAGTACTACCAGAAATGGAACAGTACATTGGGCCACCCCAGGCCAATGTACTGGGTGTTGGGGGTGGTACATTGGGCGCACCATGGCGCCTGGAACTTGCTGCAGGAGGGGGAAAAGTTACAGTGGAGCTGTGTGACCCCTTGCGTCTACAAGGAATTACAAATTGGGACCCAAAATTGTTATGTGCTGGAGCTTCAATAAGGCGTTAACTACTGGTTGTTGAGGCTAATGGCGGAACCGATTAGCCGAGGGAATTGCAGGGCGGTAAACAGAGTCGACACACCCCAAGGACCCCAATAAACATGCA
>CAJHUC010002280.1:0-24478 GCA_905146915.1 Ostreobium quekettii | reverse complement strand
TTCAAAAATGACAACTTCGGTTTTAGAATTGAATTTGAGGAATTTGTTTCCTTGATTGAAATACAGTTACTTGTCCAGTGGCCAATGCGAACCCAGGCAAGCACAAGGCGATGTTGGTGGTAAGTCCAATGTCAGCTGCTGTTATGGTGTTGCAAATAATCTCCCTAGTCCTCTATCTGCTGAAAATGCAGTGGCTGGCCACAAAGTCTGAAAGAAAAAGGAAGAGGGAATCTAAGTGCATGGGGTAAGAACAGGTCGTGTTCTGCCCACCAATTGTGCTTATGGGCTTGTTTTTGTGTGTGCAGGATGGTGAGCCTGTGCGTGGACGATGACAAGGCATTCCTTGCGATCCTCAATGGAGTCTGGAACGTAAGAGTGTGAGTGGTCATCGCCATTGGGACTGGGAATAAGTTGGCTGTGATGGCCTCCACGACAATGAAGGCCCCCGTTTGTGGCCTTTGCACAGTATTGCTCCACAAATTCCGGCCAATTTGATGAAGCGAAGGCATGACATATGCATGTATGAAAGCAATATTTTTTGAGGGCCGAAAATTTCTTTGTTCAGAAGACAGTGGCCTAGGAGGCAGCGCTTCAACAGAAACCAGCAATGGCAAGTGGAAAGCTCTAGTTCTTGCCCTTGACGAAAGGGCTGGAGACCCCATGGTTTGTCTTGTGGGCCCCCTGTGCATCTGCATGGAACGTTGGCCGACTTTGGTCCAAGCTACGAGCCTTGCGTCTTATTTGTTGTCTACCAGGATCCTTTTGGATCCTCAGTTGCCCATGTGCTGCATGTACATTGACACGACGCCTGTAAATTAAACATATTTCTTGGCGACTGATCTTACTACCCAAGACTTCCTGGACGCAAAATTGTCTACGTGCCCAGCAGCAGTGGTCTGGATTATTGTAACTGCCACAACAAGGAACTGCTGACGACACAGCATCAGCATGCAAACAGGTCCTGTCCAGTGAGTGCGGACGATGCCAAGCACTTGTCATCCTGCGTGGCTGCTGGTTTAGATGCTTCAGGGCCAGACACGGCTGTGCGTATTACTTGGAGGCAAGCTCCGTCGACGTGAGCACTGCATGGCAGTGCCCTTGTTGGTGGCAATCCGCAAACTGTGTTTGTCTAGTTGGGTAAAGCAAGCCTTTAGGCCAACAGGGTGCTGGCTGTGGGCCACGGTATCAGTGCCCCTACACACCCATCCAGTGTTCCGCGCAAAGCTGCTGAACCAGTAATACTCTCAGCATTGTCATCCCTGTCCGGCAAACTGTACATCACCCATGGTTGCTGTGCGTTTTGGTGGGATGAGTCACTCCTGTGTCTTTGTTGTTTTCCTTACCTACTGTTATTGAGACAACCTGATTGAAAGCGAGTTAACGGAATAGTTTAAAAATGCTGTATGTGATGTGTTTGTGGGATGACTGGTAGCGTACCGACAATAGCGTTGTTGGTGTTGCATTCATCATCCCTGAAGTCCGGCCAGGGCCTCATGTCAATCAGGGATGAATTTCACAGCCAAAGCGCGGGCAGGGAACCCAAAAAATGAGCAGAAAGTCCCACAGCGAAGTCACGTGATCGCAGCTTAGTGAAACGGACAGCACTTGACTGCGCGTCTCTCCTCAGCGTGGGTGGAAATTTTCTCAGTCTTCGGAGAGGCTCGGGCACCAAGCCGTGCACCACGTTGCCATGCAGAAATGCTGCCGCTTCGTCTGAAACAAGACCGAAAGACCTCAAGATTGTTGCTACGAGTTGCGACCTGTGTCCTAGCCCACTGTCGTGGTCAAATCACTTCCGTGCTGTTGTACGGTATCACACTATCGTACTATCGCAGTATTTCGGGAAATAAAATTCCTCAAAAACTCCGGAAATTCGGCAGCGCCCAGACATTAATACTGCTGCGCGACCTTCCGGCACCTTTCGCGCACCCAACCGCGGCCGAGCGGACGAGCAAGCGCTGGGTTAAGCGCCCTGCCGCGTTCGGCTGCGTCTTCCCACGAACCCCTGGCACGATGCTGCGCACCTGGCAGCGCATGTCCCGGATGTGCCGCGATGGCCAGATGGCGCTCATCGGTGCCGCGCCCGCCCACTGCGCCATCCCCTCCCCGCCTTGCGCCGCTCCCGGCCCGCAGCTCAGCCAGGAGCGCCTCTTTTCGGCGCTCACCCTGGCGCCTCGCCGCGGAGATCTGTCCCCGTCGACAGGCCCCTGGTCCTTGAGTGCCTGGACCCAGAGGCGGGGGATGTTCATCCAGACGCAGAGCACGCCCAACCCCGCCAGCCTGATGTTCCTGCCGGGCGGCAAGGTGATGGAGAGCGGCACAGCGGAGTTCCAGACCGCGCGGCAGGCCATGGCGTCCCCCCTGGCGCGCCGGCTGTTCGGCATCGACGGCGTCAAGTCGCTGTTCTTCGGCTCGGACTTCATAACAGTGACCAAGACCGAGGCTTCCAGCTGGGGCGTTCTCAAGCCCGACGTCTTCGCGGCCATCACCGACCACTTCGCCTCCGGGGAGGCCCTGCTCCTGGACACGGCCCAGGCGAACCCCGCGACCACCATCATGCCCGATGACAACGAAGTCGTGGCCATGATCAAGGAGCTGCTGGAGACGCGCATCCGGCCCGCGGTGCAGGATGATGGCGGGGACGTGCTGTTCCAGGCGTTCGACGAGGAGACGGGCGTGGTGACGCTGAAGATGGTGGGTGCGTGCAGCGGCTGCCCGTCGTCGAGCCTGACCCTGAAGAGCGGGATCGAGAACATGATGAAGCACTACATTCCGGAGGTGAGCAGCGTGGTGCAGGCGGAGCCGGACGAGGCGGAGGAGGAGGGAATGAAGCAGTTCCAGCGGCTGGACGCGCAGCTGTCGACGTGAAAGGGGAGAGCCTGCCAAAAATGCTGGTACCAGAGTCGTTGCTGCGCCCGAGGGCCTCAAAGCAGGCCTGACGGGCATCATGCTGGGCACAGCAGCATAGCGCCGCACAAAATCCTGCTTGGCAGCGGACGCATGGGTGAAGCTGCCCGGGCTGGCCTGTTTTCCCGACTGAACGATGGGTTGGGAATTGGTGAAGCTGCGGCATTGGCGTGCCAAATAGTGGTGCCTCCGGCGCTGTGGTGATCAGGCCACAAATGGAGTGCTGGACGCCCTCTGAGGGGTTAGACGGGCTTTTGCCGCAGAGTGGGAGTCGCAGGTCTGTGCACCGTAACAGGAGGGTGAACAACATCCGCGACGGCAGCACACACTTGATGCAAATGGGTGCATTGGATTCCAAGGCCACACTGGGTCGTTTGAGGGGATGAGCCAAAACTTGACGGTTTCAGCAGGCTGCTGCACGCCCTCTGGCAGCTGTATGCTGAGACTTGGATCGGTCGCTGGGCATGATGTAATTCAGAAGGGGACTGCACACAATGATCCAAGCAAACCCAGATTTTCCCTGAGCTGCCACGGCTGGAAGTACTCTTCCACACCCAGCAGGACTGCCTTTTTGGTCCACGCAGTCGAAACAAAGCTGGAGCAAGAAGCGCAACCAATGTCACAATCGAGGCTGTGTGCCATCAAGGTAGTCAGTGAAATTTCCCGTGTTTGAAAGCTTTTTTAATCCTGCCTTGAATAGTTTTGTCAGAGTCCAATCGCAGGAGTTGAACAATGAACTGCCCTTCTATGAAAGAAAGCTCCAGGAGAAACGGGTGACACTGTCTACAATGATGGAGCATCTGGCGGCATGAACGCCTCCACTGGCTGCAACCCCTGTCAGAATTGGCCAATCCACATTTTGCCTTTATTCACTGCTTCACTGCAAGGACCATGCGTCTGTCGCAATGCCTGCAGTGCCCACAGGGTGCCATTGAGCGCTGGTGTGGCTGCCACTTCGCTGATATCTGGACAGTTCCCAGGAGGCAGCTTGCCATCGCAGCCCGCTCAAACAAGCATCTTGAAGACTGCTCAGAAGCGCTTGGCTGGGTTATGGGAGGTCAGTGGTTCCCTGCATCAGTCAAACCTGAAATCAAAACACATGCTGGCCAAGCCCATTAGGGGCATCAGCACGTGCTCTGCATAGGAAGCTTGAAGCATGTGATTCCACAACTTCCACAAGCAAACAAGTTCCACTGACTGTACATGCAGGAGGGTGCTGTTACCACCACCTGTTGCTCACCTGCCAAACAGCTCTTGCAGATTGCAGAACATCTTGCCTGCCCCAAACAATTTAGTCAGCTTGGCCTTTTCAGTTTTGTTCTGGGCCTTCGCCTCTTCCTCTAAAACATCTTGATCTGTGCACCAGTCAGGAATGGGCTTCCTGCCTTTGCTGAGTTCCTCACTGTCGCTGTCAGACCTGCAGGTACACACCATCACAGCATCGCCATCACTCGATGACAAACTTGTGGTGCACCCGAACAACCCCATCACAAAGCAAGGGAAGCACAGGCCGTGCTGCAAGAAAACCTGGCCAGAATGCCGGCCAAACAAGGTGACTGCAAGCAACAGAGTGGCTGCCATTATAACTTGTGGCTTTCAGGTGGGCCGGTCACCTCTAAAATGACCATGCCAAGCAGGCATCTGCCATTGCCCTCCTGGGGGCAGTCAATGCACCTTTCCATTTTCCCACTAGCACTGAATCGCAAAGAAGCAGTCTGTTGAGAGTCACCCTGACGAGTTCCGCTGCCCAAAGGATCCAGCGATGTCCTCCCACCTGTATGGCGTGATCTGGTACTCCGTTGGCTTGCTCCTCCGCACCGAATACACCACCATGGCTGGCGTGGGCTGATCCGACTGGCTGCAGGGCGTGCAGAACGCGGCACTGTCATCGGTCCTTCCACCCTGCGACGCTGTCTGCCCGCCGGAGCTCCCGCACACCTTGCCCGGTTCCTGGCTCAAATTCAGCGCAAGGGGCTTCCTGTCCCTGTTTGCGCCCTCCCCCTCTTTGGGCCGGCCGATCTCAGAACCCCCACTCCCAGGCTGCCCGACAGACTCCGGCACCCAATTCAACCGGCTGCTGGTCACCAAAAACGCGGGCGTCACGGTGGATGCGCAATCCGCCGGAGCGAACACAGGGCCAGGTTCCACGGGCGTCTGGGGAGGCTGCGTGGTTCCCACCCCTTCAGACGCGGGATGCGTCACAACGGGCGGGGCCGCACCCGCCGCTGGGGGTGCTTGTTCAGCAGACGCCTGGGGCGGCGGCGGTGCGTGGCTGCCGGTCCCGTCCGATTCAGGCAGGTCGCCGTACAGCAGCGACGTCCGCGTGGCCCACCCGGGGCCGACGGAGGAGGGCGGCTGGGGAGAGGACGCCGCAAGGATGCTCTCCCGACCGGAAGTCTGCCCTGTGGCCTTCGGCGACGAGCCGAAGGAGATGCTGCACGAGGCGTCGTCGTCGGCGCGCCGCACCTGCGGGTCTTCGCCCCGGCCAAGGGGCCGCCCCTCTCCCTCGTCGATTTTGGGATCGTATGGGCCATCATTTGCTCTCCCGTCTTGGCCATCACTTGGCATCCCGTCTGGGCGGCCGCCGTCCGGGGGCAAAGGCACAAACTCGGGGCCCAGTCGCCCCCGATCCTCATCAACAGTCGAGGGGTTCGCGGGGGCCGCGCCTCGAAAGGTGGAATCGGCATTTTCGCCGCCGACCTCTGGCGACTCTGCTAGGCTGCCTCCGGCACCCCGTCCCTCCCCCCCGTCCCCATCACCCCCACCCTCCGCTTCCGGGCATGAGTCCGCAGCTCGGCTCCCCGGCTGGAAACCACATCCCTCAGGCGCGACCGCCTCGCCCATTTCCACGTCTCCTCCCGCGGCGCCATCATGAGCGCAGGGGCCCCCCCGCGCCGCGCCTGCCTTGATCTCCCCCCCCGCCTTTTCCAGGCACCTCCTCTTCGCCTGCTTCCCCCCAGAGTCGACATCCCCCTCCTCCTCAGCCTCGACGCTGGGATCACCGCTTCTTCGAAACTCCTTCAAGAAATTCTGGAACAGGCCCTCCTGCGCCCGCAGGCTGTCGTCCCACGATCTGCCCAGGAGCCGCTCCACGCACGCGCCCAGATCATCGGACGCCATGGTCCAGCTCGCTGACAGCACGTGAGCCGCGAGCGGCGGCGCTGACAATCCGCTCCCAGTGCCGCCGGCCGCGCGTGTCTCCGTGCCCCTGCTTGCACCTGCCCGCCACCATTGAGTTTCTGTCCTCGCCCTGGCACCCCCTTTTGGGTGGCGCCCTTTTGCGCACCTCTAGTACATTACTGGGATGGAAAATGTGCATGTTTCTTCCCTTCTTTTCTTGGTAAGACGCTTTTGAGTTTTTTTTGAATAGAAAACGGTCAAAATGCTGTTCGAATGTTCAGAGGCGCGGCGCGGCGCTGGGCTCCCTGGCAATATGGTTGAGGAGGGCACCGGCGAGCAGGGCGCCCTGCCGCCCATAGCCGTGCAGGCCTCCACGGGATCTCCCCTGATGACGCTGCCGTCGCTGAGCACCTACCTGCCGGAGGGCGGCCAGGACTACGAGTCGGTGACGATGAGCCAGGAGGTGGTGTCCCTCACCTCGAGCACGGTGCGGAGCGGCGTTGCTGGCGCACGACGCCCATTCTCGGCCTTTGTAGGGCCGCTGATCTTGCCTGTTTCGTTGTGCGCCGATTGGGTGGGTTCGGCGCGCAGATCCAGCTTGCACGTCGCTGATCAGCTTGTTGTGCATTTGTTGGGAATATTGTGGGATATCCTTTCCTGCTGCAACTGTCGCTAGAAGTCGGATGCGAGGGGATGTCTGGATGGAAGATGGCCGGTGGGAATGTGCTTCAAAGTGACGAGGATGGATGGACGCCCGAGTGACATGGTGTGCACGGTTAGTCACTGCACATGCTGAGGACTCGATTGCTTGGCCTGTCTCCAGATAATCAATCAGAAGGCCTTCGCGAATAATCTTGGGATCCCGGTGGGAGCGGTGGTGAACTGCATGCCCCCGAGCGCAACCAATTTTCCATTGCTGCGGCAGTCACCTGTGTGCTGTTCGCGGTGCGGAGCATACATCAACCCTTACTGCAGGGTGAGCCTTGGTCACCAGTGTCATCCAGGGGAAGGGTGGCTGGGTCTGAACCTGGCTGTTTCAGCCCACATGTTGCTGTCTCTATTCTGGTTTTGGTGGTGTACTGCAAATTTTTGACCAACCCGCCGGTGAGGAACCATGGCACAAGGGGGTGGGAATGCCAGAGGACTGGTCCTCAGACTGGCACAAGCTTTGGGTGTGCCGGTTGCCATATAGCAAAGAATTTGGCAGATAAGAAAGTTGCCTTCTTGAGTATCAGATGGAACTTTTGCTCAATGTAAGCCTTGGTGCACAGCCTGCGAGGTCTCTGTGCTGAGTTTGATTGAATGCATGGTGCAGACGTTTGTGGCTGTTTGAGGTTATCTGCATTGCAAGGTATCAGCTGTAGTCTTGATGGCAAATGTTTGCAAACTCTATGGCAGGTTGAGGTGTCTACAGGGCAGTGGACATGCAACTTTTGTGGACAGCAGAATGCCACCAAGACAGACATGGTTGGAGAGGAGCTGCAGGTGACCAATGGCTTTGTCATTACCCGGTTCTTCCCTGCTGACCTTAGCATGTCGCTGCATTCATTCCTTCATGCTGCATCATTCTAGTAGCAGACCATGGGACGTGACGAACGAAAAGCTTCCTCAAAGCCAAACAGACTGGAAATCACTTACCAGGTTTGCTGTTTGGCAATGCGCAGACTCTGACTGGTGTGTCTTGTGGTTAAATTTTGAGGACTGCACTGTGGGCGTCCATTACTGTAGGTGTCTGCTGAGCTGACGTCAGAAGCAGTGGACTACGTTGAAGAATCTCCCCTTCCAGAATCATCGCTGGGTGAAGAGGTGTTGCCCACTGGGCCTGTCCTGTTCTTGCTGGACTCCACAATTGATGTTGACGATGCTGTCAGTGTCAAGGAGGCAGTGGCTCAGGTAGGGCAATGCATTTCCATGTCTTTTGGCGGGCACAGAAAGCAGATCTGGATTATTGTGATATCTGTGATTGTTGCACCAATACCCCTGTGATCAGGTCAACAGCAGATGTTGTTGTTTGCACGGCGGGAGGCATCGCTTTGGCAGATCTAAGCCTGAATGAGCTAACTCCTTGGGATGCTGGGTGCATCCTGGGCAATGTAGATGTGTATTCGGATATGCCCCTTTGTTACCTTGAATGTACTTCGGAAGTCCTGCTTTGTCTATTTCTGCAATGTTATCACGTGGACCATCTCTGATGTGTCTGTACAACGCCACTTTCTCCCCATCCAGGCTGCCTGATGAAGCCCTCCCCGGGCTGCTGTGGACTGTGTTGAGTGTTTTTGCATGCTGGCTGCCAGGTGTTGCGGCAACTCCACCCTGACACGCCAGTTGCCATCATCTCCCTGGACGCCTGCGTGTCGGTGCACAACTTGGGAACCAAGCCAGGGATCCTAGAATCGCACACGCTGCCGGGGCAAATCGGCAGCCTGCATCCCGGTGCCAGGGCCCTGTTCCTTGGCGCCTGCCCAAAATTCTCGAAGATCGGTTCCTGCTTGCCCACTGCAGAGTCTATCGTGCAGAGCTTGACACCCTACAGACCAGATCTGGTGGCCATGGAGCGGCCCAGGTGCCTTGGCCCTGGCTTGCATGAGGCCTTGCACCTGATGCAGGACTTCAGGAATGGGCAGAGCACTGGTGATCAGAGTGCAACTGCAAGGAGAGGGGCAGAAGGGAGGGTGATGGCGCTGGTAGGAGGCGGTCCAACCCATGGCCCGGGGGCAGTGGCCTTGGATGCCATCGACAAGCAAGGGGATGAATCCTCTGTGAAGGAGGGCTTGAGCTTCTTTGCCAGGCTGGCAGCGATGGCACACGGAGCTGGTGAGGAACATGGAGCAAGTGCACTTTCTTGTGGCTGTGGAGCTCAGCGGGTGCCCTGTGCTTGCTTTGCATGTTGTCCATCTCAAAATGGTGGTATACTTGCTGTGGGCCCTGCTGAGTTGCCATTCAGTGCATTCTTGACCCTTGGCACCTCAATTGTGTCAACATTTATCAGCCCATTCAAACCAGCCATAAGCATAACTGTGCGCGATGAAGGCATGGTTCTGGATTGCTGGCTCATACAGTGCAAGCAACTGTGTAGAACTCTCGAGCTGTCAGTGGAAACTGGGGAGGAGTCACCAAGTGGACAAGCTTGCCACAATCTCTCTCATCTGAAAGTTTTTGCAGCAGCATCTTAATTGACTTTGCTTCTTCTGTGCCAGGCTCGCTGGGGCTGCTGGCGTTTCTGACTGTTTAGGTGTGGTGACTCAGAGTTTGGATTCATGTGTCCACATCATAGAAGTAGTGGGATCCTCAAGAGCTGGCACATGTTTGTGCAGTTGCAGACATGATTCCAGCTGTTGTTTAGCCTTACAAGACTACCGATTGATGTCTATTTGTCCATGGCCGTCTTTGGCATACTTAGCGCTGTTGAAGAATCAAGGGATTTGCTGAATCTGTTTGTGCATGCGCTTTGGCACAGGTATCCCTGTGGACATATTCGCTGTAGGGCCAGCAGCAGGCCATGCCACCATCCTAGAACCATTTTCCCGTGCTTCAGGTGGCAACTTCACAATGCACACATCTGTGACATCACAGCTCCTTGCCATGAGCATGACAGCCTCCCTCGATCGTCAATTTGGGTCCCATGGCATTCTGGACGTCAGGTTGTCACATGGCCTCAAATTGGCAGCCATCATTGGCAGTGTTGCCGGCCCACTCAGACCCTGTGAATCTGGTGTGCGAAAGCTGTCTTCGAATGCCTGCAGTGTTGGCAGCATGGATGCAGGCAAGTCCTTTGGGCTATGGGTGGAGGCAACGAGGGATTTTGGCCAGGAAGAGCTGATTCTGCAGGTATTGCTCCTATTCTTGCAGCCGTGTGGCTGTTCACGCGTCCAGTCACAGGCTGACAGTGTGGGGGTTGGGATCACCTTCCAGTGGCCCAGTGGCCCAGTCATGGCCTGCATGCATCGATTGTATGCACAAGTGACAAGCAGAACACGGTACAATCTTGTGATGCACCTTGCAGACTGGAAGAAATGTTGTTTGTGGCTGTTCCAGACGTGTTTGGAGTCCTGGCATTGGAATTGCCACCGAAAATCAGCCAGTGTCGTTGTTGACAATGTGAACTGGTCACCATTCGGATTGGATTTGGAATCCTCTACTGGACATGACCAACTGATCATGTAGTGCTGTTTCTGTTGCACTCAAACACGTTTGCATTATCTTCAACAGCATGGAAAATAGTTTCACGAGTTTTGTTGTTGTTGTTGTTGTTGTTGCTTTTCAAAGGTTCTTGTTCACAACGGGGTTGGGGTGGATCTGGGAAACGCGAACACCTTCCATTAGGTTGACCAACACCCAATATTACCTGGTAGGTGTAAGACTGTGCATTAGCCTGTCTTCTGACTGTTGACAAGGTTTCAGAGGTCTGTGGGCCATGGCATGGCAAGCTTTGCTTCCTTTGGTAACCTCGGTTTCTGTTGACTTCGCCTTTCCTGCTGCAGTTGAGTCTGCTTTGTGGTAGCTCATATCTTCCCGTATAACAGGATGAGTTTCTGCCTTGTGTCGCAGGTGATCATGGCTTGGACGGACAGGTTGGGTGGGAAGAGGGATCGTGTTGTCACCCGCAGAATTGTGCCAACTGGAAACCTCAATGAGTATCTTCGTAGCATCCATGCCATCCCAGCCTCTGTACTCCTTGCCAAGAAAATTGTCCTGGAGCTGGCAAGAGCAGAAGCAGCACACAGCATTCGCCGTTCGGAGGATGTCAGAATGGGGCTCAGTGCCAAACTGACTTACCTTGGACAGAAATTCGGAAAGTTGCTGGAAAAGAAGGCCACTGGATTTCTGGGGCTGGGCCTGCAGCAGAAATGGTCTTGTCCACAGGTATTGGCTTGGTGCTTCCTGGAACACCCTGTTGATTTTGCTGCAGGTGACCATGTTTCTCCATTGTACATGTGCCAAAAGCCAAATGTGTTTACCTGTGCAGTGAGTGCATCGTTTGTCCAGAAACTAAGGAATCGAAGAGGCTGCAATTACATCGATGTGCCATTCCAGCATTGTTCATACTCCTGCCACCAGGCTTGATTGCAAAGGCACAGCCCGCAACGTTTGCCGCACGCTTTGCATTGCATCGTGTGTGCAGCACCCCGTCACTCTTCTGTTTACCCTTCAAAGGGGAGTGTGGATGCTGCCGTTTAGAGCAACCCCTTTGTGGGGCTTTAGCCGATGATCACCTATTCCACTTTCGCTTACCAGCGTGTAGTTGCAAGACAGCTGTCTAATATACACAACGTACATGCTCCTATTGACCTTCACCAGACCAGCGGTACATCGCCATATGAGCAGGTTTTGACAGCATTTGTTAAACAATCTGTTGCCGGTCTGCAGGAGCTGGGGTTCGTTGCACAGACTCTGTACCACCTTCAGCGCAGCACGATGTTGACTCCTTACGCCCATGTTGCGGAGCGTTCACTGCTGCACTCAGTCTTCCTTGCATGCGCCTGCCCCATGGCCGAGCGTATGCTCGTGCCCAAGATGTACGAGTTGGACCCCGCGCTGTTCATCTTCCGGGAAATCCCCCCACTGGACATTGCACTGCGGTCGGACACAGCCGTGCTGCTGGACCACGGGGCCCAGATCTTTGTGTGGGTGGGGCGAGAGGTTGCCAGGGAGTCTGGGGAGGGGCTGAGTGACGAAGCGACGTCGATGGTGGAGACCTGTGAGAGGAAGGCGGTGGAGTTGTCAAAGGGGAGGTGCCCCATACCAGAGCTGCAGGTGGTTGTGGAGGGGCACCCAAAGATGCGGCACGTCCTGGTGACGGTCGTCCCTGCGCACAAGGACGCCGACATCGATCGCAAATTGCAGTTCTCGAGGCCCGTTCTTGGGTCTGAGCTGAACTGGAAGTATGCGATGGCAGGCTCCCCGATGGAAAGCGAGCCCAGCTTCTACCAGTGGTGCAGGAATGCGAGCGTGGAGCCGCCGAGACAGGACTTGAGCTGGCCTATGCCCAGGCTTTCGGCAGGATAGGAGTCGAATGGAGATGGGCCTGGGCGTTGCTGCCCTCAGGCTGTGTGGGCCACTGGCTGTGATGTCTGTTGATTCTTTTAGGCAGGCCGTCGGTCGAATTGGTGTACTGCAGTTGTGTAATGCACTGGGTTTCGCAATGACATGTCTACTGCTGTTGACTCAGAGAGCCCCTGGGCTGGCTTCCTGGACCAACAGCAGTAGGGATGTTGCTGGGAGACTCCAAAGTGTTCTGGCCTTCGTATGAGGTGCCTCGGTGGAGGAGGAGCCGGTGGCACCCATGTGGCTCGCTCCCAACTGCAGCAGCTCATGAAAATGTGCACGTGTCACAGACGCAGACATTGTACTGTTGCAAGTCGCGTATGTCAACACTTTCCAAGCCTTCGCGGCAACGTGCCTGTTTCACGAAATGTGGTGGTCCTGCAATTAAATCGAACAGGAGTTGCTCTGACAGCCCAACAAACGCTAGGTTTACAGCAGTGGCGGGCAGCGTGCTGTGGACAAATCAGTGGAGATGTGGCATGGACAAGCAACTGTGCGAAACACAGAAAGGGTTCCAACAAATCAAGGTGGCGCTGCAGTCCCATGGGGTGCTCAGAGTAGTTTGACACAATTGATGGACTGGTTAGTAGTGTCGTGCCCCTTTAAGGAGAGTGTAGTTGCAGAGTAATACTCTGCAATTAAAGCTCGGCCGATTGGAATTTTGGAACTGTTGTCGGCGATGCGCTTTGGGGTGCCCGACAGACATGGCGACCGCAATAATGTCGGATGGAGCATGCGCATTTACGGTGCTGTGCAACATGCTCCGGGCCGTTTGTGGCGAATGTGCGTTGTCAAAACTGCGGACCAACTTACCACATGACGCAGGCCCCCTTTACGCATTTTGGGCAATACCCTACTTACACAGTTGGGACAATTGCCCAGACAGCGAGGGAATAACCGCAGGAGGGGCAACAGGCTCTTTGATTCAATTCGTAGAGTTGACGCCCACAGGCGAGCAGCGTTATTGGCGGACCTTCATCTGTTTTGACAAGAAAGCGTGGGGATCAGATTGTGCTCGTGAAAGTAGCAGCAACAAATGAGCCTCTCTAAGACACTGGTTTGCTTCCCCATAGCGCCCGCCTGTTGTGTCCTCTGTTTGATGGCCGATGAACGCTATGAGGCGTCTTATACTGTCCACAGTGCAGAACGCATTGGGCGAGGGGGCCAATACTATCTTGTCTGCGTCCACCTACCCAGGGATGGGCTTACAACAGCAGCCCAATTCACACCCGTGTTGGCCCAAGCGTCACCTGTGTGAGCCAGCCCCAATTACCGAGTCTACCGGGAGAAATGAACGTCATGGCCAGAACTCCCGTTTGAATCTCTGCTGATGACCTTTGAAACTGAGCGCCCATTCGAGTGGTTCTCAGCTTCCGTTCGAGCGCGTAAACAGGCATGCCGCACAAGTAGGAAGTCGTGACAGTTGGTTGGGCTTGGCGCTTGGTTGGGCTTTTGCACTGGTTCCTGCTGAAGCTGGGGCGTCCTCCATTCCGCCATATGGAGGTGTTTCATTCAGCAGTTCACATTTAGAATAATTCATTGTGCTGTGTGCGTGAACCGTTCAATAAAACACAATGGGCAGAGCACCATTGTGGCCACAACGCGGCTGCAATGTGGGCGCCAACGCTCAATCGTTAATCATGCGCATTAGGGGCGGAATACCTATGCGACAGTTCAACAAACATCTGCATTGGGGAACACACGAATCCTATTCGTGTTTCCACGATGCGTCATCCATAGTTGCACATTACGTAATGCGCAATGTTAATTAACATTGCCAATTCAATGTTCCGCAACAATGCACGCCTGGTGTTAAACACCAGGCGGAGCTGCTGTGATATGGACGGCACGTGAGATGCTTCACTTGCTTCTTATTTGAAGGCTTGAGGAAAGCAACCTAGCCTATGGTGGCTTCCATCGGGTGCGCTGCTTGCTGTTGGCAATGCCGTTTGTTCTCTGATTGCAACGGACAAATTGATATGATCGCAGCCAACTTTCAGTACTTGACTGCCACAATCATACTCCACGGATCCTGATGTGCCTTCTGCTTGCTGAATAGAATCAAGACAATGCAGCAAGACAACTTCAATGACAACTCGCTTCGCGCTTCGTGAGTGGAAACATTGTTGCTTTAGGGAATACGCTATGTTGATATGGTACCCTTAGCCTCAAATTGACGTTTGGGGGGGGTCCAGTCCTGTGACGCTAAGAGATTATGCAATAGCCACAAAATCGACACAAGGAAAGAAGATGCCCAAAAACGCTGCTGATAGGCAGGAAACACCCCGTGATTTCTTCTTAAACCTCCTGCAAGTGTTCGATCGTCAAAGAAGGCCTTAGAATGGGATTGAATGGAATAATTTGCAGCCATTGAGGCTGCCTGCCTCGCCTATAAAGGCACTTGGAATTCTGTTTTTAAACCACTAAAGTCAGCGCAATTTTTTTGTCCTAGAAACCATTTAAAAGCTGCATACCATCGCCCGGCGATGTCGCTGAGTCATTCTTGCACCGACATAAGAATTGACGCTAAGGGCTGGGATTGGGGGGGGTGGGGGGTGAGACTTATCACAAAAGAGAAAGAGAAACAGATCATACCAAGGGGATCCCCGCCTAGGCAAGTGTATGCGAGGTTCTTTTGTGTGGGGGGATTCTGAGCTTCGCGCCAAATTGACACTAAACATACCGAAATCGACATAGTGTCTTCCCTTAGACATCAGCACTTCATCTTCAAGCAAGGCGCCCCTCTGCCCGTGTACACGGCGTGTCCGGTATCCTTCAGCCGCTGGACGAAAGCGCTTAAACGACACCTAAGCTAAACCGTGTTTGATTTCACATTACACAGAAATACTGCACCGTCGGAGAAAGCTGCATGCCCTGGATATGCATGTCCAGGATATGGCCCGGTGGCAGTGCCACCATGTGCAGTATATTGGCCCCGCATACATCCTTGATATGCAGGGTCCATACTCAGGATATGATGGCCATACAGTATCCACTGTCCAGAACATGAAACTTGCTGTCGATAAACATGCCTGTCATCATTACTCATTTTACATAACAAGGCAAGGAGGTAGCTTCCAGCTTCCTATTTTGCCCAAGCACAGCAGTTTCCAAAATCAATTCATCGAATATAATGTAAAAAACAAACAAACATCCAATGCTAGATACGAACATGCCTGTATTGTGCCCGAGGAGAACATCCCAATGCATCTCAACGGGGATTCAGCTGACGCCGAAATGTTGAACATGGACGAAGAAGCTTCGCCGGTCGTGGCCAAAAAAAAACAGAGGAAGCTGCGGCGAAACATCTGCGCAGCGGAAATAAAAGCCGCTTCGAACGGCAGGACAGCCGCCACTGTGACTGGCTTTTCTCACAGTCGCTGCGGGTCACAGTGGCTTTAGGGCCGGGCCCCAAGCTCCCGCAGCAGCGTCTCCTCCTGCTGCCAGCCGGCTCTTTGCGCCGGCGCCTCACTGTTCGTTTGTCACTCCCCTACGCCCCCTGTTGGCTGCTGCAGCCCGCCTGCCACAGCGCGCGGTGAGCAATGCCAGTGCTTCCTCCCTTTCCAGAGGGCTCTTTGGTCGTCGCCGCCAGAAACGAGCACCCCTCCTCAGCGCTAGTCGCTGGCGGTCTGTGAACCGTGGGCTGGTCCCCAGTAACACTGCTGACTGGGGTCCCTGGGTCAGGGCCCCATGCTTGGGGCTCAAGCGTGCTGCAGACTGACGTTTCTTCGCGCGTGCTGCGCCGCCTGTGCCTGTCCCCACAGGGCAGCCGTCCTCGCAGCAAATTTGAGACGCCAGCGGCGGCCCCACTCCTGCCAGCACCGAGAATTGCATTGCTTGTCCATCGCGGGGCGTCCAGTCACACCTGGCGGCGGCGGCGAATCGAAACCGACGCGCTCGAAGAATCGGTAAGGCCCCAAGTCGTGTTCAATGCCCTGCGCGGAGCGCACACAATCGATTGACCGTTGGTCGCTTCGTAATCTCTCCAAGGCGATCATTGGCTCATCCATTGCAAATTTCAGCTGTCTAAATGGCATTCGCGCAAGCTTGCCCGCGTGCTTCCAAGCGCGGTACGTGCTTTGCAATGAGCTTAGTGCTGTTATTACTAATACAGAGAGTCCGGAATGTTGCCGCCCGCGCCGAGGTGGAATAGCAGCACATGAAGTCGATTGTGGCATCCCTTCAATTGACTTACTGGAGCAACACTTCATTTATGTGTTTCGAAACGTGCTCAGTGGCTCCCATGAACAACAAAGCATGCAAAACGGAAAAAGAGACTTTGTGTGGAGGTGAATGGTGATGCACTACGAAGCGCGTACAAGGTTCAGCATCCCCGCTTGTAATTGGACCCATTTGCGCTGCATTTACCAACTATATGTTTCACGTGAGTCTGCGTGGGCACCTTATGCAGACACGCCATGGGTTTGGGGCAATCGCCCTTGTTCCAGCCCGGCGCCATGGCCGGAGGCAGAATGACACGCACAGACTACCGCAGTCGCTGCGCGGCGGCCACCGCGAGGGAAATGAACAGGTAACGCGCAAAATGCGCAATTGCTTGGTAGTGTGGCCGCAACATCACCCATGTCCTTCTGACACATCCGCGTTGGCAGTAAAATACTCACGTCGAGTTGACTCATTACGCACAAGGGGACAGTGTCTAGCTGGCAGCAATGGAGAAGGTTATATGCGTCTCCACTGCAGAAATGTGAGACAGTTGGCAATTCATATGACAACACACCCTTTCCTCGCAAAGCAGTCATGTCCCTCAGCATGAAAATCAGCATATTTTTGTCAGCTTTCAACCCGCAGAATACTCCAATATCCAAAGCTCTAATACAAACAACAAAAACGCCATGTTTTTTTTACGACGTACAGAAAATCTGCAGACCTCGTTCCATTCTAATTTCCCCCGTCTACCCTTTAAAGGTTCCGCGTCATGCGCAGGCTGCTGACTTCCCCAGAGTTCCATTCATGGAGGCTAAAATCGACGAAGTTTCCTCACCGATCCCTTGCCATCGGCTGCCTTGTGCTTCTCGTGGCCTCAACGATCGCGGTGTGCCTCGCCGTGCGGCTCCAAGACCTCAACGGGCGCCTGGGGCTGGTTCAGTCGCAGACGAGGGAGAAAGAAGCCACCTTGAAGGACTTGGTCGCCAAAGCAGAAGTCACGGCCGAAAGGCGGGCTGGACTGGAGGCGCGCATCCAAATGCTGAAGAACATGGAGATAGACTACAAGGTAAAAAAAATGCACACATCGAAAATCACGACGTAGCCATGGAACACGCAGCACCAGCGTTCACGGAATCCTCCACATTCCCGCAAAATTTTGCTTCGATTTAGCGAAATGTTGCCGCCCATTGTTTTTTTCGCTATTCTCCGAAATTTAATCCATGGAGGGGGTCTTTTCCCGGTGAGTTTGCTTTGGCCAGCAGCAATACTGCTGAGAAGCTTCGCACTACAGAAAAGTTGTTACTGCACAAATATGCAATCGCACGCCAGAAATGTAGTCTCAGCGGTGTAGATTATCAACGAATTCAACGTTTAGAGGAGCAGCATTTGTGTGCCCGCAGAATCGCCTCAAAGAACGAGTCCAGTCTAATATGCAAGCAAAGGAGGAGGGAAGTCACTACGTGCAGGAGAATACGTCCTCTGATAAAGTTAGTGCTATTCAGGGATCCTAAGTGAAGACGTGGCTTAGCCATTGCCGAATGTAAATCAATTGGTATCGTATGCAAGAATCTGCGCTGGCTGAAATTTACATGCACGTACAGTCAAGCTGACGGCATCGCCTTTCTGAATTCATTTGGATTTACATGGAAATGTACACACGAAATCATTGTTCCTTGTGAGTCCATGGCTTACTAGTCCTCAACATCTTCTGGTAGATACGATTTGAGGTCAATGCATAGCGGCTCCAACGAGGTTTTACCGATACAGTGCGGTGAGGCGACTGTAAAATTTGCCTTGAAAACTTCAAGGTTGTGAAATCTATTTACCACTTCAGAACTTATGTGAGCTGCGCATCGCACTCAGCACTTGATCCATCTTAAAATGATGAAAATGGTGCTTCTGCGAACAATTAAAAGAATCTTCAACAAGTCACTGCAAACAAGCAAATGGAAAAACTATGTTTGGACAATATGGTGCTAAACCGTATTCAAACAATTATTTTTTAATGCTGTGACGCTGCCCGAGTTGCACTCTCTGTGCAGGGATACGGATATGTCGGCGAAGATTCTACGGCGGAGTTGAAGCCGGCATGGATGGCATTAGTCTCGACGCGATCAGGCGTTCCAGGTTTCAATTTTTTCGTCTGCGTTTTGTTGTTCTGGGCGATGTTCGAATGCCTGCTTGCCGTTATCAACAGAAAGTATCAAGCATCCAGTGTGAGTGAACAAGCTGCTTCGGGCAACAACAACCAGTACTCCTTGGTGCCCTCAACGCGCACCAAACACGCCAGGAAGAGAGGCCCGTGCACACGCCGGTGTGAAGCAGCCGCGAAGGAGGTAATCGATTTTAACAGTACCCTGCTCCGCGCAGTTGACGCCTCTGTCTCAAGGATTGCGACCGCCATTTTCAGTAGATTGGTGCCTTGTTTTCTGCTGAAGCTCATACGAGAAACCGCAGATAAATGACATGCTGAAACGATCTTATTTGCTCTGATTCCTCAGTTGTTGGGTACTATTTTTGTCTTTCATTTTGGCATATGTCAAAATTTCCCATTTTCATCGACTGCACCCGTTATGTTCATTGCAGAAATATTTTTGCAAATACTTATACAAAAATCTGTAACATCAAGTAATGGATGTAGGGAAGGTGCTTTTAAGCAGCAAAGGCATCAATTTCATTGATCGGGTTCAAGATATTTTCCTTTCATTGTCATCTTACAGGACACTACAAACCGTACCTGCAAAGGAATTTGCTATCCATTACACCTTGGTCCTTTCCTTCTTTGTGCTTCTAGAAAGAAATGCACAGTTTTCTAAAGTCTTCAAGTCAGTGGAACGCGATACGCGGCTCCAAGACTTAGAGCGTTTGTCCTTTCGATGCAATTTTGGGCTTTCATGTTGAATCCTATTAAAGACGCTTTACCCTATGCCGGTTTTGCGAAAGTTCTGACGGATACATTTCCTCTGGAGATATGTACCAAACGCACCAACAATGTTCAAGTAATGTGTATGAAGATCTTTTGTGCATAGACTACAGACGCAAAACGAAGAGTTTCCAACTAAAATGCACCTGCCTTTGAGGAGCAATCGAACTACTATGATTCGCCCTCAGTTTCTAGGTTCGTTTCTGGCTCCTCTGGGTTCTGTAATTTTGATACAGTCAGTCTTTAATATTGCTATATCCATCTGAATTTACCTACTACTACCAGGCTAAAGCATTCACACCATCATATTATCTGTTATAATAACGGTATTTCGCCTGGGCTACCGCCCGATTCAAAATGTTGCATACAAATTTCTGCTCTCTTCTTCTGTGCGATATCTTGTGCTAATATCATGTGCACCGCCTCCTCCCCGCATCAGCACAATCTGCCGCGCTGTTTTCCTTATCGATTTTCTTACGTTGTAGACAACATTCTCCATCAACGCTCATTCCCACCGCCGGGTCCGTCACATGGGCCACAGAAGTCCGCGGAGCTTGAGAGCCCCGGCAAAGCAACAGCTCTCAAAAGACGGACCGTTCAATGCGCTTCAAGGACGGGTAGGACAGGAGCGATTCAATTTGGCTCTGCGACCACACCCTCGTGCAATTTCAAGGCATAATGCCCCCACTAGAAATAGAATGATTCTATTTCTAATGACAGAACAATATCTATGTTTGCGACTTTATGCTTGGGTGTTCAGTGCACGCGATGAGCTCAAGCTACACGCACAGCTGCCCACTTCGCATGCATGAAGAGCGATAGGTTCTATCAACAATGATTGACATGACTATCAACATCTATCAACATTGGCAATCGTGCTCATGCACGAAGAGCAGCCGCTGTTGATAGTCGTGGCGATTGCGGCCTCTGATCCCCCCAGAGGATATGTGTGTTGCGGCGGGCAGCACCAGGGGGCAGAATTATTTTGCTCTGCGGTCAATTGCCTTTTAATGAGCTGCAAAGACCAGAAACCATCTGAACTCACAATTGCGTGATTAAAATAGGGCTCCCTGTCATCGTTCCATGCACAACACATATATCAATCTCAATTGAATATTCAAATCGATGTCTCTAAACAACGTGGATTAATGGATATCAATCGACATTGGTACATGGCAACAATGTACTATTCACGCCATGTGAAAATAACAGGCAAATGAACGCTCAGCGCTCTTCTCTCAATGCCTGAGAAACATTGTTCACCGAATCGACCACGCTATGCTCGTGGCCAAACCAAAAAATGTGGGGTATTTGCAACAGGTCGCCCTGGAGAATGGATTCCTCGGGCAAGAAAACCAGGTTCTGAGGCAATTCGCGGAGCGCCTCGTGAAAATGGCGGTTCCGATCCCTGATGCCGACCCCTTCGATACGGTCGATGCGCCACCCGCAGCTTTGGAGACTGATACCCAAAATGGCAGGAACGAAACAGGGGAGCTCAGGTCTCACCCGATCGAAGTCAGCTTCTCCCTTTCAGAAGATGAAGGTAAGGGTTCGGAGTGCGCCGATCAGATACACTTTCCTGTGTACATTTAGACACTGTTTTGGCAAATGGTGGTGCCATATTCAGCTATTTACAGTACTATAAATTCAGCACAATACTTATTGTGCTGCACCACATCTTGCCCAAAATGGCGTAGCTGATTTCTGCCACATGCCGAGAGGATGGATGCACAAAGCAAACGCAGGATACAGGGTTGGCCGCGGCCAATCTGCGGCCGCAGCCACCATGTGTCCTGTCGCTTTGCAGGTTTTGCGCCAACGCAATTTTGAGCGGAAACTTGCACAAGTGCCACATTAGATTTCACAGATAATCACCCACTGCCAGGCTTGATATTTGCGTTTACGTTTTTACGCATAAAAACGTGAATTTGCAAAAGAGCCTAATTTTACCGCTACTTTTTTTGTTTTTGCGGCTCACTGTGACACCCAGATTATGCGATGGAAGTTGCGTATAGTGATCAGTACTCCGCCCCCGTGGCCGTCCGCAGCACAGCGTTCGCTTCCCACTCGTCAAGGGCCACGTTGGAGTGGAACAAAATTCGTTTTTGCCCAGTCCAGTGCGCCTGGATGCCATTCCCCGAATTCCCGAAGGCTGCATGTACTGTCCTTATGTACGCGGGGGTGCTTTTACCTTGCATTCGCGTAAGTTTACGCGATTCAACGCGTAGAAACGTAGAAAATATTTTTACGCTTAAAAACGTGAATGGAATCTGTGTTTACGGCGTAAATAATAAGCCTGCCCACTGCGGACGAATTTGTGTTCATTTGCGTTGTTGTGAGATGATGCAAGGCAGACTCATGGAGGCATTGCTTACCTCAGCGCTTTTGAAGTGCCTGATATGTGGAAACACATATCCGTGCACTCTATAAATTAATTTGCTATTATCCAAATTTTATTACTCCATGCAATTGGGATTCGTCAGTTTTATCTGTGAGTACGTGAACTGTGTGTTATCAACGACTGAATGTCTTCAACGACTGACGTGGGAGTTTTATGCATTGGACATTTCAAAAATTCATGACCACTGTGAGTTTGCCTTGTCAGGGTCGTCTGATGACAAGACGTCGGGCAAAGCTCCTCCTAGGTATTCAGGGAACAACGACAAAAATTCTCCAGCTATCCCTGTTTCAGGAAATATGGTATAAGGCTCAGTGATTACGATGATTGCCTGTACCATTTTTTCTTAAAAGCTTGAAATGCATGATGCAGTACTTCAGTTGAACAATACCTCCCAATTCGCATGCCCTTAGAAGGTTTTGATGCGCCGCCGTACTCCATTTTTCGAATGGGTAGATGCAGAAATTTTGCTTCGGTAAACACCAAGAACTCTTCTTCCAAGCAGGAAAGATATCGAGGGCAGCGATCTCCAGGGATCTCAATTCATAGGGCTATCAACTGTTGTTGTCATTTGAAGCGCAATTGCATATCAACCATTGAATGAGTCTGTAATGCAACTGCAGACGAGTATTCCCCTATAATACAAATTTGGAATCAATGAAGCTATGTACACTGCATCAGTGGCACAAAATGGCAAGTCGCTACAACTGGGACACCTGAGATTATCTGTGGGGGCATCAGAGGGCCCATTATCTTCTTCTTGGGCGAAACGACACCAATTCATATAATAAATTACGCCATTTGTTAAGTGTGAGAGGTTCCCTGGTCGCCACACCTAAACCAGTTTTCCTCGTGCATTTTTGGGTCACTTCAAACCATTGGGAGACCCAACGAATGCCATGATTTAATAAACTATATTATATAATTTCGGCCAAGTTCGGGTAACGTTTGTTGAAAATTGGCAAGCAAATGTGCTATTGAAAAGAGCAGGCGGACGCTTTGTTTTGGAAAATTTCTAGAATTTTTAACACCTCCAAAGTGCCCCATACGCACATATGTCCAGTACATCATCACGTGCCTCCATGGTGACCCCAGTGCAGCTGACATATGCCTCTTGTGCTCCAGGGCCAAGCCGTCGAGGAGGCGGTATTGAAGCGCCTGCTGTTCAAGCCGCACTGTGGCGATGGTTGGAACAGAGCCGCCCTCTGAAACCTTCAGCTCGCCAGACGAGACATGCCTCAACATTCTCCCACGTTCCCGGAAATTTTGGATTCCATTGCGCCCCACCGTCAAGATTCGAAAATAGCTCATTCGGTATGAGCATCGATGGGATTAGGGACAGTGCCACACTTCCTCAAGGGGGTTTCGCGGTGAAGGAAGGATTTAGGTTGTGTTGCGAGTGTTATTGGGGCGAAAGGGACCAAGTTAGATTAATAGCATCCATTGTTCGTTCAGTGGGGTGTTTCTTTGGTTGTGCGCCCTGTGGTCACTGGCAGACAAGAAGTTTCATCACTGTGATTGTCTGCCCAGCTCTAGCTGCCACAGTTTCCATGTACAACCAGTCTGTTCGATTTTCTGTGGCGCCATCACACACGCTCTTGTTTTTATACTGTCAATGTGCCTCGGAAATCCAATTCTGCCGCAGCCGCGATCACGGCTTGTTATGACAAGCCATCCCACATCAAGAATAGCTGGCCTCATAAAATGCAACAAAAAGTTGCACTATTTGGAAGTGTGCGGCATTCAATCTGACTGCTGTTGGATCGTGCCGAGACGTCTCTGTTCAGCTGCAAGATACCTACATACATTTGCGGCTCTCCATATTCAGTGAGTTTCGGTGAGGTGCGTGCAGTTGAATTCATATGAAATCCAGGTATTCTTTGCACCCGAAAATCCCATGCAATATTCCGTTTCATCGCCTGAACAAAATGCTCTCTTGCGTGTCGCCAACATGCGATTTTCAGCTGAATATCATAGCTGTACAGCGTATGATAGTATGTGATCAGTAATTATGTTCACTATTCTCGCAAGGCTGCTCAATGGGCTTCCCGCATTGCAGCCTCGCCAGCGACGTGTTTGTGCCAGCATACTCCCACTGCACTTTCTGAGGTGCTCTCTTCAGTGGGAGACTGCGTTGAGAGGAAGAGGGGGCTCTGGATGACAGCGTAAGCATGGAACAACAATCAGGCCATCTCTACCGTCATGTGTTACTTACTTCGCGTTCATGCTGATATTGTGTGTTTAAAGCAGCTCCCACTGTCTGCATGCACTTCCTGCCCTCCTGTCTCCGATGGCTCCTTTGCAAGTTTTGTCTGAAAGCGCTTGCGTTTTCACACTGGAGCCGTAGGTGTACCGGGGACAGAATGTGCCAGCCCCAACACACGCAGCAATCTGACGAATCCTTGCACCAATTACGTACGTATCGTATCTGAAACTACGGCCACCACGGATTATTGAACTGGATTGTTGGATTACTGAACTGGATTACTGAGCTGGATTATTGAACTAGATCATTGCCACAGGCAAATTTCGCAACAAGCAGCCTGTTGCTGGCTGCCGCCTGGGGCCACTGGATGGGCCGCCTCCTGTGTGTTCTGTCGGCGTCCTTTCGAGTGTCTTTTGGGGCCCAACGAGCAGCTGCCCTTCGGCGCCCCGTCAGGCCCTGTCGCCTGTCATGCGCGTGGGTGGCATCCGGGGTGGACCGCAATGGAGAGCCTCCGCACAAGCCCGTCCTGCTCAGGGAGATAGTCGAAAAGTTCGATGGGCGCCAGTTGCAGGTGTGGTGATGTCGCGATTTCGGGAAACGATCTCAAGTTGCGGCGGTGGAAGGAGACTGCTTGGCAGACAAGAGCTGTCGTCCTCTGCGCGAGGTTCTGCGATGTTTTTGTCGGTGTGCACAGACGAACGAAAACTGAGGG
>CAJHUC010002279.1:0-13912 GCA_905146915.1 Ostreobium quekettii | reverse complement strand
TATTTGTTCGACAGCAGCCACTTCTCCAGCGCGTTCGACTCCTTCGCGCTCAGGATCACCACGTTGTATTCGCCCACATCGAACTGCGCCTCGATGACCACTTCGGCGGTCTTCTCTTCGGCCATGGACATGTCCTTCAAGGACAGGTCGACTACCCCCGATTTGACTGCACCATAACGTCTCGCGGGGCGGTTACAGGGGTCTTGCTGCCAGTATTCGACAAGCCTCGGGGCGGCGAGTGTGTCGACCTTGTCGAAGAGGTCGTCTTTGAGGACCTTGACGTTCTCTTCCTCGAGGACCTGCGGGACAGGCACGACCATGGCGAAGTCTTCGGGAGGCCCCTCGTAGTTGTTGCGCATCGACAACACCGTGCGCGTTCCCTCGCGCATCATCACCACTTCCGTGGCGTTGTTGTACATCTTCTTCGTCGCTCCTGAGACGTAGAACCCGCAGAACGCCTGCGCATCACTGGCGCCTGATAGCAACATCGCGCCGGTTAACACCAACGCCACGAACAGCTGGCCTGCTCCGATCACCTTCATCATGATCCTCTTCTTCGGTTTGTTTGCGTGAGCAATCAGCAGCCTAGCAAACACGAGGACTTCTGACAGGTTACAAATCGAGGATCGTCAGCGAGTGTCCGTCGTTGACGACGAGCGCGGTGTCATCGCGAATAAACAGTGACCGCGCGTCTGGCGAGTAGTAGCCGCTGAGGTCTGCTTCATGGGCGCAGGTGAAGGTGTGTTCGGTGGCGTCATAGACGCAAAATGTCATCCGACGCGCGCCCACATGCACGAGGCCAAGCGCGATTCGTGCGGCGCGCTCACCCCACGCGACATGCTGGAACACGATCTGTTGCCACGCGTCGTCCAGTGAGAAGGTCATCCTCACATCCGATGGGGCCTGCAACGCGCACAGCAAAAAGCAATCTTCGCGCACAGCGGTCGTGCTCATCGAGAACAGCCCGTGTTGTGGTGCGCAGGCAAAGCCATCCTCGGACCATTGGTAACTCTCGACGCGCTCGTAGAGCTCGTGGAGCATGGCGCTCGATTCGTGCGTGCTGCCAACGGGGGAGGTCCATAAGTTCTCTTCGCGAAGCACATACACCTGATAGTCAGTCAGCGAATATCGCATCCCGCCGCGGTTTCGCCAGAGGTGCTCGCATAGCTTTTGCCCATCGCGATCCACGAGGAACGTATGGTTGGTGCTGTGGGTGACGAGGTGCTTGCTATCAGGGAGCCAACGAAACTTGCGATCGAAGCTGTAGCTCTCCTCGAGCAAGGTTTCGCCAGTGCTCGGGTTCAAGAGGATGAAGTCGCGCTCGATCCATTGCCCGGAGGTTTGCACCGAGAGCGCCAACCTGCTCCCATCAGGGCTCACCGCGATTTGACGGATTCGCTTCGTCGAGGAGACGCCATCGACATCTCCCTGCGCGATCGGCTGGAGCGTCTGCTCGTCCCAGATTCCCCAGCGCCCATCGCTGCAACCCGCTGCGAAGAATCCGGCGCCTTCAGGCTTGTGCAAGGAGAGCGCGGTCTGTCCTCCGAGGTCGATGCGCGTGATCTCGTGTGGAGCTGGAAGCTCGTGAGGGATGTTTACACCTCGCTCGCGTGGCCAGGTGGCCTCGACCTCGGGCTTTTGCGCGTGGTGTGCTCTCACGAACAGGGCGCGTTTATCACGCGCGAACCTCAACAACTCCAGGTCGATCGGGTCGTACCACTCCAGCGGCGCGACGCGGAGGTTATCGGGGAACCTGTCGAGGTGAGCCTCGATATAGGGCCGCCAATCAAGCTCGAGCACACGCCTGGCTTTCCCGCGCCGCAAGTCCGAGAGCGTGTCGGCCAGGTCCTCCCAGCTCTCCTTCGAGACCTCCCCGTTGAGCAACGAGCGCAGGTGCCCGAAGTCGCGATTCATCCCAGACTCCTCGTCGTTTGTTAGAGTTTCGCTCTATTCGGGCGCTTTGTATTGCCGCTTCGCCGCGGCCTTGAGTTTACCGGACAGCTTGGCTGATTTTCGAGTGGCGCTGACGCTCGAGTTGACGCCCCACATGTCATCGATGCCACGCGTGCCTGCCGGTGGACCTCCCCAGGAGTAATAGCGATCCGCCTTTTTGCAGGAGAGCTTCTTCTTGTCGTAATTGAGGATGATGTAGCGCCCCTGGAACGTGTTGGACTCTGCCAACTCCGCGCCTTCTAGCGCGATCGTACCTCGCACGCCGCTCGGCATCCCGACGCCTCCTCGAATGGCGGGGGCCTTCTCGAAGATCAGATCCTCGGTCATGGTCTTGTCGGTGTACCGTGCGTGCAACCTCGTCAACGTCCAACCCCACCGTGGGATACGGATCTCGCGCTCGTAGGTTTGATGCTCCATCGAAAGCGCGATCTCGTAGTCTTGGTTGGCGCCATCTTCCCCCTTTGGAAAGGAGATGCCCTCGACGATGAAGGCAACGCATGCGCCAAGGTCCTTGTTTTTGAACGTGTTCCAGGGAAGCGAGACATCCTCGACCTTGCCTTGTTCGGTGACCTTTGCTTTGAGGGATAGTTTGCCCGAGTGTTCTTCAGGATCGGTCGCCAGGTAGGTTTTGTAGCAGGAGAGCAAGTCCTGTTGCTTTCTGGCGAGTCGCTGGCGCCAGTATGTCTCCATGACCGGTTGAGAGCCGATCGCCGCCGAGACAGCAATGACCGATACATCGCTGCGCTCCTCGGTCCTGGTCTTTCCTTGCAAGGTGTCCAACCCGAGCACGAACAGATCTCCCTGGTTGAGCGTGGGCCCTGCGCAGGGATCGCATTTGGCCGAATCCCACGCGTACTCTGTGACGACCGAGCGTGGATTGAGCGCCATCGTGTAGTCGAACAGGCCATTGTAAAAGTCGGAGAAGCTCTTTCGAGTTCGCTCTGGGACGACGAGGTTTGTGGGGATGGTGACGTTCTTGTAGTTGGCGACCTGATAGCGTTGTCTGACTCCCAACGTGTGCACGATCAGATCCTGGGTTCCCTTGGCGTTGAGTAAACCCAAACGGACAGGCAGCGAAAATTCCTCGGAGTCGTAATGGAAGCGAAGCGGTGAGAGGACCGCGCGACCATCCACGAACTTGACCTTGTCCGGGTCCACCTTGGCGACAAAGAAGTACTGACCCTGCGCGATATACGCAGCGAGCACTTTTGCGGCGCCTTTGGGGATGTTGTACTTGTTGTCGAGCAACCACTGCTCGAGCCCGCTGCTCTCAGTCGCACTCAGAATCACCACCTCGTATTCGCCAACCTCGAACCTTGCCTTCACGCTCACCGTTGATTTTCTCGGGGCCTCGTCCCCGTAGCTGCCGAATAAATCGCCATCGTTCAGGGACAGATCGAGCTTTTTTCTGCCGCGTTTCATTCGACACCCCGAGGTCTGCCAGTACTCGACGAGCCTCGGCGAAGATTGACGCTCGATCTTGTCGAACAGGCTGTCAGGCAAGACCTTGACGTTCTCTTTCTCCAAAACCTGTGGGACGGGCACCACCATGGCGAAGTCCTCGGGAGGACCTTGATACGTGTTGCGCATCGAGAGCACGGTTTGTGTCTCGTGCCGCATCATCACGACCTGTGTCGCGTCATTGTAGAGCGCGTCGCTCGCGCCAGAGACGTAGAACCCGCAGAACGCCTGCGCGTTGGAGGTGAATAGCAGTTGCCCAGCGACCATGACGACGAGCGCGAGCAAGAGCGAGCGGAGCGGTTTCATTCGGTGTCCTTTTGGGCTTTGATTTGTGCGCGGACCTGTTTCTGCACATCCTTCGAGAGCTTGTATTTGGTCTTCTTCGATGGGGTTTTCGAGTGGCCACGCTCATTGGATCGCGAGCGCCACTCCCATGAAGGCGCCTCCTTTTTGCAGGCCAGCTTTGCCTCATCGCGATGGAGGATGGTGTAGAGTCCCTGGAAGCTGTTGTTTGCGGAGCGCGTGAGCCCTCGCGGTGCGAGTTGACCATGTTCGCCACGAGGTACCCCGATGCCGCCTCGGATGGGAGGGGCTTGTTCGAAGATCAAATCCTCGGTCATCGTCTTCTCGGTGTAGCGTGCGTGCAGCCTCGTCAGTGTCCATCCCTGGCTGGTGAGCTTGTAAAGCTGCTCGGCGACTTTATGTTCGAGGCTCAATGTAAACTCATAGCGGTGGTTGGTGACATCCTCCACGGGGTCGAAGGTAAAGGAGGCGTAGATCGCTTCGAGGCATGCTTCGAGACGGATATTCTGGAGGCTATTGTCGATGAACAGCACGTCCTTGGTCGTCCCTTTGTCGGTGAATTCGGCGAGTACGCGGATTTCTCCTGACTTCCTTTTCGGGGAGGTGGCGAGGAAGTCCTCGTAGCAGGAGAGCATGGCGCCTCGTTTCTTCTGAAGCTCCATATACAATGCATTGCCGAGCTTGTGGCTCGCGCCGCTCATCACATGCGTGTTGCGGACAGACACAGTTGCCTGCTGCTCCACCTGACCCAGTGGACGCAACACATCGAAGCCGAACGAGTGCAAGTTGTAGCTTTGGATTGGCGATGCCACACAGCCACGGCATGCCTGGTCGCTCCACGCATACTCTGTCACGATCGCGCCCGGAGCGAGCGAGAGGACGTACTCGAAGAGTTCATCGTAAAAGTCTGCGAAGTTGTCCCGCGCCTTCGCAGGAACCTCGATATCTGTAGGGATCGTGAGGTTGGGGTAGTTTGCCACTCGATAGCGTCCATCTACCGAGAAGATGTGAACGAGCAGATCCTGAGGTCCTTTGGCGTTGAGCAATCCGAGCCTCACGGGCAGCGAGAAGTTCTCCGAGTCATAGTGAAACCTGAGCGGCGGGAGCATCACATTGCCCTTATCGTCAGGCGTGACCTTGTTGACGTTGATTTTGGCGACAAAGAAGTACATCCCTTGCGCGATGTATGGCGCGAGCACTTTGGTTGCGCCCTTGGGGATGTTGTATCCATTGGTCAGCAGCCACTTCTCGAGCTCGTTGCTCTCTTTCGCGCTCAAGATCAGAATATCGTATTCGCCGACTTCGAAGTTCCCCGCGACGCTCACTGCCGATGTCTGCGCTGGCGCGATCGAAGTCAGATCTCCTGCGAGTGGGTCTAGCCCGAGCCTTGGTTTCTTGCCGCATCGACCTTGTTGCCAGTGCTCGACAAGTCTCGGTGAGGATCGACGCTCGAGCGCGTCGAAGATGTTGTCAGACAGGACCTCGACGTCCTTTTGCTCGAGGACCTGTGGGACCGGCACGACCATGGCGAAGTCTTCTGGCGGTCCCTGGTATGTGTTGCGCATCGACAGCACGGTCTGCGTGCCATGTCGCATCAGCACCACTTGCGTCGCGTCGTTGTAGAGAACATCAGCTGTCTTCGAGGCGAAGAACCCGCAGAACGCCTGCGCTTTCGAGCTCGTCGCGAGTATACTCGTGACTGTCACGAAGATGACGAGCAGTTGCCTGATAAAAGATGTCGAGCGCCATGACATAGGGGGTGACTCCTGTTGTCCGTTGTCTGCGCGATGCTATCAATAAAGATGCCTTGCTGGGAAGGGCGGTCATGGGGAACAACTTGGAAAGTAAAGAGATTCATACAGTTCGAGCCAACGGCATCGACTTCGCCTACCACGAGGTCGGTCAGGGTCCGCTCGTGCTCTGTCTCCACGGTTTCCCGGACACCGCGCAGACCTGGAGAGATCTTTTGCCATTGCTCGCCGACGCGGGATACCGCGCCGTCGCGCCCTATATGCGAGGTTATGCGCCGAGCAGTGTTCCCGAGGATAAGGACTTTCGCGTCTGGACGCTCGGGCAGGATGTGCTGGCCTTGATCGAGGCGCTCGGCGAGGAGAGGGCGACGGTGGTGGGACATGACTGGGGCGCGAGCGCGGTGTATAGCGCGGCGGTGCAAGGAAAGGAGAGGATCGAGCGCCTCGTGGCGCTCGCGATTCCTCCGCCGGCCGCGCTAAAGCCCGGGCCAGATTTGCTCTGGGCGGTGCGCCACTTCATCGCGTTCCAGCGCAAGAAGGCGACCATCGCGAAGTACCGCGATGATCCGATGGGGTTTCTGCGTGAGCTCTATACCCGCTGGTCGCCTCGCTGGGATGTCCCCGATGAGGAACTTGTTCCGGTCGCGCAGTGCTTCGAGCAACCCGGCGCGCTCGAGTCCGCGCTCGGGTATTACTGGGCGCTTGTTCGAGGCGTGACCTCCAAGGAGACGCGCACGCTGGGGAGCACGAAGATCGATGTCCCGACGCTCATGATCGGCGGTGACGCAGACATCCTGCCGGTCAAGTACTGGAAGGGCGTCGAGCGCGGGTTTACGGCCCTGAACAAGGTCGAGATCGTCTCCGGCGTGGGGCACTTTCTCCACCGCGAGAAGCCAGCGCAGGTCAACAGCATCATCCTCGACTGGCTCGCTGATTCGACGTGAACCACAGGTGGTGCGCGGGGCGGCGGTGTTGGCGCGTATTTTTCAGGAGAATCACTCGCGCTGCTCCAGACCACGCTTTGAAAAATACGCGCCAACACCGCCGCCCAGGCAGGGTGGTTCGCGAAGGAACCTCGGCGCGACCGTTCATGTTCACATCAAAAGAAAAGAGGGTTCGGCAATCACTCGAGTGATCGCCGAACCCTCCAGGGTTCAACCTCGCTGGCTTGAAAGAATCAATGCTCGCGCCTGCGCATCAGGCCAATCAACCCGAGCAGCAGCAGCGCCAGCGGTGACGCGGGCACATCGGGCGTCCCGGTAGAAGCACAGTTGGACTTCTTCTCTTCTTTCTTCTCGGCGGGTTTCGAGGCTTCCGGCGTGGTGGCAGAGGTTTCAGCCGGAGTGGTCTCCTTTGCCGTCGTATCGTTCGCGGGCGCGTCCTCCTTGGCATTCTTGACCATGAGGTCTTCGGGTTTTCCTCCCATCAACTGCAGCCCGGGGATCTTCTCCTGCGCGAAGGCCGTCTTCAGCTCGAACTTGCCGCGTTGCACGAACGCCGTGTCCGCTGCTGCCTTGGTTTTGGGAGGCGCTGACTTGCTCGACCCCGGAGGACCTCCCCACACACCGCGCCGAGGATTCTCGCACTTGATCTCGCCCTCCCAGGGGTTGAGCATGATGTAGCGACCCTGGAAGTTGTTGTAACTCCCAGGTTTGGCGCCTTCCTCGTTCATTTTGGGGTTCTCACCGTGAGGCGTGCCTCGACCGCCGATGATCGGATCGGCTTTTCTGAAGACCAGATCCTCCTCCAACTCATCCTTGGTGTAGCGCGCGTGCAAACGCGTCAGCACCCAACCCGAGCTGCGTGGACGCCTGAACGTTCGACGCGAGCGTCCTCGGCGAGAAGGTGGTGACGTTGTCCTGATCGCAGGCTCTTCCTGCAAGCTCCCATCGACCACGTCCAACCCGAGCGTGATCATTTCTCCAGGGCGCAACGCAGGCACGGGGCAAGGATCGCATGTGGAGGCATCCCAGGAGTATTCGGTGATGACAGCCTTGGGGTTCTCCTCGAGTGTGCGGTCGAGCAGCGTGGCGTAGAACTCTGCGAACCTGTCTCGGACGTGGTCCTTGACGAGGATGTTCGTGGGGATGGTGACATTCTTGTAGTTGGCGACCTCGTAACGCTGCTTCTTGGCCAGGATGTGCACCAGCAGGTCCTGGTGTCCCTTGGCGTTGAGCAGACCGAGGCGAACAGGCAGTGAGAACTCTTTGGAGTCGTAGTGGAACCTCAGCGGCGACAACTGCGCCTGCCCATCCTTGAAGGTGACCTTCTTGGGGTCGACCTTGGCGACAAAGAAGTACTGACCTCCCTCGATATACGGCTTGAGCACTGGCGCTGCGCCCTTGGGGATGTTGTACTTCTCTTGCTCGAGCCACTTCTCCAGACCGTTCGACTCCTTCGCGCTCAGAATCACCACGTTGTACTCGCCAACGTCGAACTCGGCCTCCACCGTCACGCCGAGCTCTGGTTTGGCGGCACCCGAAGGTCTCTTGCTCCCCGTCTTCTTCGCGCCACCTTTTCCGCGGTATCGTCGCCTTGGCTTGGGTCGAAAGCAGGGATCTTGCTCCCAATATTCGACGAGCCTCGGGGCGGCGAGCTGGTCGACGCGAGTGAAGACCTCGTCCTTGATGACCTTGACGTTCTCTTCCTCCAACACCTGTGGAACAGGGATGACCATGGCGAAGCCCTCGGGAGGGCCCTCGTAGTTGTTGCGCATCGAGAGGACGGTTTTCGTCCCTTCGCGCATCATCACGACCATCGTCGCGTTATTGTACATCTCCTGATCTGCGCCTGAGACGTAGAATCCGCAGAACGCCTCGGCATCATTCGGGGCGAGGAAGCTCGCGGATGCAGCGAGTAAGACCGCTGAGAGTATGGAGTATGCTTGTTTTTTCATGGCAAGCTCGTGTCAGTAATTACGTGAGTAGGCTTCTGTTGGTTGATTTTTTCAATCCCTGGCGCGCCTGCGCATCAGGCCAATCAACCCGAGCAGCAAGAGCGCCAGCGGTGATGCAGGAACATCGGGCGTTCCGGCTGAAGCGCAGTTGGACTTCTTCTTCTGCTTCTTCTCGGCGGTCTTCTGTTCTGCTTTCGTCGAGGGCTTGTCACCCTCCGCCTTGGCTTCCGTCTTGCGAGGTTCAGGTTTCGAGCCCTCGAGCTTTAGCCCAGGGATCTTTTCCTGCGCGAAAGCTTCGGGGAGCTCGAACTTCCCGCGAGGAGCAAAGGCGATATCACTGGCCGCGCGCGTCTTCTGACCGCCGTTTGGAGGACCGCCCCACACGCCGCGCTGAGGGTTCTCGCACTCGATCTTTCCTTCCCAGTAGTTGAGCATGATGTAGCGCCCCTGGAAGTTGTTGTAACTCCCAGGCTTCGAGCCCTCTTCTGCCATCTTCGGGTTCTCTCCCGAAGGCGTGCCTCGACCGCCGACGATCGGATCGGCTTTCTTGAAGATGAGATCCTCTTCCAACTCATCCTTGGTATAGCGCGCGTGCAAACGCGTCAGCACCACACCGCGCTGGTTTGCTTCCTGGATGATGTCACCTCCGAGCGACATGATCTCGTCTGGGCGCAACGCAGGCACGGGGCAAGGATCACAGGTGGAGGCATCCCAGGAGTATTCGGTGATGACAGCCTTGGGGTTCTCCTCAAGTGTGCGGTCGAGCAGCGTGGCATAAAACTCTGCGAACCTGTCGCGGACGTGGTCCTTGACGAGGATATTTGTAGGGATGGTGACATTCTTGTAGTTGGCGACCTCGTAACGCTGCTTCTTGGCCAGGATGTGCACCAGCAGGTCCTGGTGTCCCTTGGCATTCAGAAGCCCCAGCCTCACAGGCAATGAGAACTCCTTCGAGTCGTAATGAAATCTCAGCGGTGACAACTGCGCCTGACCATCCTTGAAGGTGACCTTCTTGGGATCGACCTTGGCGACGAAGAAATACTGACCCCCTTCGATATACGGCTTGAGCACTGGCGCTGCGCCCTTGGGAATGTTGTACTTCTCTTGCTCGAGCCACTTCTCGAGCCCGTTCGATTCCTTCGCGCTCAGGATCACCACGTTGTATTCGCCCACGTCGAACTGCGCCTCGATCTTGACGCCGAGCTCCGGCTCGGAGGGTTCTTCTTCGGGTGCCATGGCGCCTTCGAGGACCGCGCCATCCCCGTCGTCCTCGTAGACGCGGACGTCAGGTTTGTAGCAGGGGTCTCTCTCCCAGTATTCGACAAGCCTCGGGGCGGCGAGCTGGTCGACGCGCGTGAAGACCTCGTCTTTGAGGACCTTGACGTTCTCTTCCTCCAACACCTGTGGAACAGGGATGACCATGGCGAAGCCCTCGGGAGGGCCCTCGTAGTTGTTGCGCATCGAGAGGACGGTTTTCGTCCCTTCGCGCATCATCACGACCATCGTCGCGTTGTTAAACATCTCCTGGTCTGCGCCTGAGACGTAGAATCCGCAGAACGCCTGCGCCTCGGTTGGCGCGAGCATGAACGTGAGCGATCCCGCCGTGAGCATCAGCGCGGTCGCGATCGAGCGTGTCGAACGGAGCATAAGGGTCCTCTTTTTACAGTTGCGTTCAGTTCGAGAGAGTCTTCTTTTTCCTGCGCACGCCGAGCGCCAGCGCACCCAAAGCGATCCAGCCGAGCGCATCGGTCGGAACGCTCGGCGTGTGGACGCTTCGGCAGGCGCACATTTTGGCGCGAGGAGGTTTCGGGAGGTCGACCTTGTAAGGTCCTTCAGGCAGCAGGTTGACCGTGGGGATGCTCTCTTGCGCGAGCGCCTTCTCGAGGTCGACAGCGCCTCGTTTGGCGAACGCGGTGTCCTGAGCTGCGGTCACGCCAGCGCCTCCATTGGGAGGTCCTCCCCAGATGCCGTACTGAGGGTTCTCGCACTCGACCTCGCCCTCCCAGCGATTGAGCATGATGTAGCGGCCCTGGAAGTTGTTGTAGCTCGAGAGCTGCGCGCCTTCCTCGTTGAGCTTTGCCTCCGGGCCATAAGGTGTGCCTCGGCCACCGATGATCGGAGGAGCTGCTCGAAAGACGAGATCATCCTTGAGGTCATCGATGGTGTATCGCGCGTGCAACCTGGTCAGCACCCAGTTGTAGGAGCCGAGTGATTGCTCGAGCTCGACGTTGGTCGAGCCGGGCTTGCCGACCACCACGTCTCCTCCGAGCGTCATCAGCTCGGGGTCCTGCAACGGTGGGGTGGGGCACGGGTCGCAAGAGTTCGATGCCCAGGCGTACTCGGTGATCACCGCGCCCGGGTTGTTCTGGAGGACCCAGTCAAAGAGTGAGACGTAAAACGCGGCGAAGTCATCGCGCACGGTCGTGTCCACGAACAGGTTCGTGGGGATAGCCACGTTCTTGTAGTTGGCGACCTCGTAACGCGTCTCTCGCGCCAGGATATGAACGATCAGATCTTGGTGCCCCTTGGCATTCAGAAGCCCCAACCTCACCGGAAGCGAGAACTCCTCGGAGTCGTAGTGGAACCGAAGCGGCGACAACCTCGCCATGCCTTTCTCGAAGGTGACTTTTTGCGGGTTCACCTTGGCGACAAAGAAATACTGACCCCCTTCGATATACGGCTTGAGCACTGGCGCTGCGCCCTCGGGGATGTTGTATTTCTCCTGCTTTAGCCAGGTCTCCAGCCCGTTCGATTCCTTCGCGCTCAGGATCACCACGTTGTATTCGCCCACGTCGAACTGCGCCTCGATCTTGACGCCGGTGTCACGATCTCGTTTAAAGCGAGGGCGCATGCTGCGCTCCTCGACCGAGGTCGGCATGGCGATCGATTCGTCATCGTAGACTGGCCCGTAGCAGGGATCTTGCTCCCAGTATTCGACAAGCCTCGGTGCAGCGAGCGCGTCGACCTTGTTAAAGACCTCGTCCTTGAGGACCTTGACGTTCTCCTCTTTCAGGACCTGTGGGACGGGAATCACCATGGCGAAGTCCTCGGGGGGACCTTCGTAGTTGTTGCGCATCGACAACACAGTCTTTGTGCCCTCGCGCATCATCACGACCATCGTCGCGTTGTTAAACATCTCCTGGTCTGCGCCAGAGACGTAGAACCCGCAGAATGCCTGCGCTTCGCTCGGCGCGAGCGTCACAGCACCCAGCGCGCAGGTGGAGAGGAGCGCCAGCGCGAGGGCGCGCCAGCCATGAGTGGAGGATGTCTTGAACATGGTGTTATCCGCTTTCGATTAGGGGGATTCCCCGGTTTTCTGCCATCGCCTGAGTAGTCCGAACACGCCAAGCAACAGCAGCCCTTCCAGCGGAAGATCAGAAGGTGTCGATGGCGAGGTCGCGCAGTTGGATTGCTTCGCCTCGGGCTTCTTTGCAGGCTTTGCTTCTGGCGTTGTTTTGGCGGCGTCAGAGGTCGCAGGGGGCGTTGTCTCGATGGCGACTTTTGTCTTTGGGGGAGCCTTGTCCGGGGCACCCTCGAGCTTTAGCCCAGGGATTTGTTTCTGCGCGAAAGCTTCGGGAAGCTCGAACTTTCCGCGAGGCGCAAAGGCGATATCACTGGCCGCGCGGGTTTGCTGGCCGCCGTCTGGAGGACCGCCCCACACGCCGCGCTGAGGACTCTCACACTCGATCTTTCCTTTCCAGTGATTGAGCATGATGTAGCGGCCCTGGAAGCTGTTGTAACTCCCAGGTTTGGCGCCTTCCTCGTTCATCTTCGGGCTCTCGCCGTAAGGCGTGCCTCGACCGCCGATGATCGGATCGGCTTTTCTGAAGACCAGATCCTCCTCCAACTCATCCCTGGTGTAGCGCGCGTGCAGACGCGTCAGCACCCAGTTTCTGGTGCTCGCTGGAGAGATGTCGATGCGCTGCTTTTTGTGCATATGTACGCGTTGCTTGAAGCGCATCGTTTGCGGCGACTTCGGGTAGGACCAACTCTTCATGTTATCTTGAATACACATGCGAATCGGGCCGTGCTCGTAGCTCATGTCCACCACGCGTCCGTAGGAGACCTTGCCGTCCTTATCGATGGTCACCTCGAGGTTCATGGTCAGATCCTCGACGTCGGGGATTTCTTTTAACCCCTTCTTGTAACACGCGAGGAGATCGCCGCGATGAGAGAGCGTCAGCCGGTGCATCACCGCGCGCTTTCTGGCGTCTTCCAGGTCAGGTGGCCGAAAGTCGATGGCCAGCTCTTCCTTTCCAGCCGAGCCACCCTCGATGACATCCACTCCCAATGTGTAGAACTCCTCGCTCTTTAGCGCGGGTACGGGGCAAGGATCGCATGTGGAGGCATCCCAGGAGTATTCGGTGATGACAGCCTTGGGGTTCTCCTCGAGTGTGCGGTCGAGCAGCGTGGCATAAAACTCTGCGAACCTGTCGCGGACGTGGTCCTTGACGAGGATGTTCGTGGGGATGGTGACATTCTTGTAGTTGGCGACCTCGTAGCGCTGCTTCTTGGCCAGGATGTGCACCAGCAGATCCTGGTGTCCCTTGGCATTCAGAAGTCCCAGCCTTACAGGCAATGAGAACTCCTTCGAGTCGTAGTGGAACCGAAGTGGCGACAACTGCGCCTGACCATCCTTGAAGGTGACCTTCTTGGGGTCGACCTTGGCGACAAAGAAGTACTGACCTCCCTCGATATACGGCTTGAGCACTGGCGCTGCGCCCTCGGGGATGTTGTATTTCTCCTGCTTTAGCCAGGTCTCCAGCCCGTTCGATTCCTTCGCGCTCAGGATCACCACGTTGTATTCGCCCACGTCGAACTGCGCCTCGACCGTCACGCCGAGCCCGCCGCCCGGAGCACCGCCCGAGGCGTAGTCAGCTACGCGGGTGTTGCCGCTCCCCTTGGCGTCCTCCTTGTATTTGAGGATGAGGCAGGGGTCTTGCTCCCAGTATTCGACGAGTCTGGGGGCGGCGAGCTGGTCGACGCGCGTGAAGACCTCGTCTTTGAGAACCTTGGATGCTTTTCGACCCCCGTTAGTATCGACAACACCGTGCGCGTTCCCTCGCGCATCATCACGACCATCGTCGCGTTGTTGTACATCTCCTGGTCTGCGCCTGAGACGTAGAATCCGCAGAACGCTTGCGCTTCGGTTGGCGCGAGGTAGATGAAGGAGATGGATGCAAGGAATGCGAGGATGGCGTGCGGCGAGGAGAGAGAGCGAAGTCGCGACATCAAGGCCTCCATGACCTCCGAGTCGGGGAACTCGAAAGGGCGCGTGGTGAGCGGCATGAACGTTTTGTGTGACAGAGCGAGGATGCATCAAGCTCGTTGCATTGGCGAGCATCAAATCGGCCTGTGCGCTGGCGGGTTGGCATCGACGAGGGGTTAAAATTCAGCATCTCCACCGGGCGTGATCGCTTACAAGAAGGGGCGCGCGTGCTATGGGGGAGGGCGGTTGGGCTGGAGGTGTTCGCGCAGGGTTTCGAGACGTACTCCGCGCATCTTTTGTGGCCAACGGATGAAGCAAGGAATCACTGGCGCCGAGGAG
>CAJHUC010002277.1:0-14087 GCA_905146915.1 Ostreobium quekettii | reverse complement strand
TTGAGGCGATGATTGTCGGACGTAACCTGCGGGAAGCAATCCACAAGGAAAAGGCGGCCTACGAAATCCAGGAAGCCGCACTGGCCGATGGGATGATCTCGCTGGAAGAATCGGCCCGCCGTCGAGTGCTCGATCATACGACGTCACTGAGTGAACTCAGTCGCATCATGATCGATTCCTCCATGGCCTGACGCCGAACCTCAGAACGCACCTGCCGCCTCCGAATCGTAAGCCGAAGGCGCCAGCCTCGGGCGGTTTGCTGCATTTGCGGTGTGTTGGTCGAAGCGTGATGACCCATCACCCGAGGCTGGCAGACTGGTCGGTTCGGCACGGTGAGCGGTTCCAGATCCGTTTCGAAACCAGGCAGGTCTTCTCCTGCCAGCCGGCGGCGCAAGCCGCGGGTCATGAATCCACAGGAGCCCACGATGGCTACCCGAGGCTGGCGCCTGCGGCCGGCAGCTGTGAAACGCCTCTAGAAAATCCCCAGCTGATCTCGCGCGTCGTCGGTCATGCGTTCGGGTGTCCACGGAGGGGACATGGTCAGCTCAATGCGGGCCTGGTCGACGTCGTGCAGACGTTCCAACGCCATTTTGGCCTGCTGAACAATCTGCGGACCGGCCGGACAGGCCGGGCTGGTGAGGGTCATTTCCACCGAGACACCCTGGTCCTGTTCCTCATCGGCCGCGACCGAGTAGACCAGTCCCAGATCGACAATATTGACCATCAGCTCGGGGTCGATCACCTGTCGCAGTGCATCCAGCCAGTCGGTTTCCGTGGACGGTGATGTGGCGGCTGTCGGAGCGTCCGCATCGGCGACCGGTTCAGCGGGTTCCTGAGGATTCACGGTTTCATCTGACATAATTCAATCCGGGGTTGCTGTTGCTGGCCTCTGTAAAGCAGGCGACAGATCGGAGGCAGCTCACGCGGGAGCCGCCCAGATGCCGTCGTCGCGTACTTCCACCTGAAAGACGTCAATGGCTTTGGTTGCCGGCATGCACAGAGCAGCACCGGTCTTCAGATCGAATCTGGCTCCATGCCGCGGACACTGGATGCTGCAGTCGATGAGCGGGCCATCGGTGAGCGGCTGCCCGTCGTGGGAACATACATCTTCGATGACGTGATAGTCGTCGTCAATTCGAATCAGCAGCGCAGGAATGTCATCGACGAACACAGACTTTCGCTGGCCAGGCTGAAGTTCATTGGGTTCGGCAATTTGTTCCATCCGCGACTCTCCTGAGGCGATCGATCGTGCAGTTTGTGGTGACAGATTCCGGCGATCCCGGGCTGCAGGGAAGAATCCGATGAGTGGGCTCCGCCGTCAACCGGTTCTGTGATCAATTCACCTGAATTCTCAGTCTGCGCATTGAGCGTGAGCAGTCATGCGGTGTCCGTCGTGGCGCCAATGACACGCTGAAGCCAGTCGGCGAATTCTTCCTGAATCGCGGCGGCCGTGTGGCCTACTTCGTGATGATCCAGCGGGGAGTCGGACAGACCCGCGGCCACATTGGTGATGCAGGAAATCCCCAGTACCTCCATTCCCAGGCGACGAGCCACGAGCGCTTCCGGGACGGTGCTCATGCCGACAGCGTCGGCTCCCAGGTAGCGCAGCATGCGGATTTCGGCAGGTGTTTCGTAATTCGGTCCGGGCATCATGGCGTAGCAGCCCTCATGAACCTGCAGTGGTGTGTCTGTGGACTTCGCCAGGTGCCGCATGCGGTGGCTCCATACGTCGATTCCGTCTCGCACGGTCCTGTTCCTGTGTGAGGAGGCGCCGCTGATTGGCGGACTGTCTGAGGCGTCCTGTTGCCTGCAGGCGTCGAGTGATCCCTGATTGATGTCCACAAAGGACAGGTGGTCGGTGATGATCATCAGGTGTCCGGGCTGCAGGTCGTCACGGATGCCTCCCGCAGCGTTGGTCACGATCACGCGTCGGACTCCCAAAGCTGCCAGCACACGGACAGAGAACGTCATTTCATCGACGGACCAGCCTTCGTAATAGTGCGGACGCCCCTGTTGCAGGATCACTCCGTTCAGCTGTCGTCCGCCGCTGACAAACTGTCCGGCATGTCCGGTGACCCGGGTCCTCGGCATGCCGGGGATTGCGGAATAGGACACCGCGTGGGCCCCGGCGGCCAGGGCATCTGAGGCCATGTGGTGCAGGCCGGAACCGAGAATCACGGCAGAATGGAAGGGCGCATCAGCCACGTCCCAGGCACGCTTCAATCGGCTGGCAGCTTCCACAGGGCAGGGGCCGGACATCATCGGACAACTTAACTGGAATCGGCAGGTCGGGGAGCGGGCGGGGCGTAAACGGTGAGTCTGTAGTGCTGTTGAAACAGATCAATCGGCCCGTACAGCCTGAAGCATACGAATACAGACCGGATTCCCCACCGTCACCGAGTGAGACGTCTGCGTCAGTCGTCCGTCGCTGCCAATGGCAAACACCACGATGCTGTCGGAGTTCTGGTTCTCCGACAGCAGCCAGTTGCCGCCCGGCACAATATAGAAGTTCCGAGGTTCCTGGCCGCCGGATGGACTGATTTCCACGAGCGACAGTCTGCCATCGTCTCCCACCGCATACACGGCCAGGCTGTCATGTCCGCGGTTGCTGACATAGACGAAGCGTCCATTCGGATGCAGGCGGCATTCTGCGGTCGAGTTATTGCCATCGAACTGTGCAGGCAGCGTTGACAGTTCCTGGACGGCACTCAGCTGGCCGCTTTCCGGATCTCGTTCGAACGTGGTCACGGTGGATGTGAGTTCGTTATTGGACCATGCGAAACGTTGATCCAGAGAAAAGTCAAAGTGACGCGGGCCTCCACCGGCAGCAACGGACGCTGAATCCGGACTGGCAGGAGTCAGCTGCCCGGACATCTCATCAAACAAAAATGTCCAGATGCGATCGGTTCCCAGATCGGCCACATATGCGAAGCGGTTGTCCGAGCTCAGGTTGACGGAATGTGCGTGAGGCATCTCCTGACGCTGCTTGTTGGGTCCGGAGCCTTCGTGCTGGATGAAACAGCATGATGGCTTCAGAGAACCATCGTCGGCAATCGGCAGGACGGTGGTGCTGCCTCCGAAATAGTTCGCGGTGAGCACAAATCGTCCGGTGGCGTCGATCGTCAGATGACACGGGGCTGCCCCGCCGGTGGGCTGCTGATTGATAAACTCCAGTTCGCCGGAATCGGGGGCTATGCGATAGACGCTGAGCGCTCCCTGAGCTTTGCCCTGAAAGTCGTTCACTTCGTTGCAGCAGATCAGCAGTGGGCGATTGGGATGAATCGTCAGGAAGGTGGGATTCACCGTTTCCGCGGCCAGCACGGGTTCGGACAGTTCACCCGTCTTTTCATCGAACAGACAGGTGTAAATTCCGTCGCTGGTGCCCTGTGTGTAGGTCCCGACGAATATTCGGCGTGATTGGGCTTCCGCCGAAGTCAGTGACAGTCCCATGATAACTCCCAGCAGACACCAGGTTCGAAATGTGGCAACGAGATAGTCATCCGGAGATGACGTAAAAGAATGAGTCAGCAGATTCATGGTATTCTCCCGGGTGAAAACTTGTTCCCAGGTGATAGTCCTGAAAGATGAGCAGTGCTGGCGACAGTACCGACTGGCCTGTTGGCGGCCATTCGCCGAGATTCCTGACCACACTGGCGCTCGGTGCCATGTGAATCTCAGAGTCTCTCAACGAATTCGTTGCGTCGACAACTCACACAAACCGAAAGATCTGTCTGTCATGGGGCAAAGTCAAGTCCAGAGGAAAACGCTTCGCTGTCAGCCTCGCCGTGGTCCTGCAGGGCACCTGTGTCTGTTGCTGGCCAGCTGTTTGCTGGCGACGGTCGTTCAGGCGGACGAGTTCGCTGCTCACCCCTGCGAGATTCTGCCACTGGCGGATCATCAGACGTCCATGCGAATTCTGGGGATCGAAAAGCTCCGCTGGCATTTCGATCAAAAGTACCCTCGACCTTTCTTCTATCCTTTCAACGGGCCGTCAGGTGTTTCACTGACGAGGATGGGACACCCCGGAGCAGAGAACCATGATCATCATCGTTCTGTGTGGCTGGCGTACCACGATGTCAATGGTGTCGATTTCTGGGCGGACAAATCAGGGGCCACAATTCGGCAGAAGCATTGGTATCGATATCGGGATGGGGAGACGGAGTGCGTGCTGGCAGTGCGACTGGGATGGTATGACAGTGAAGGAACGGAGCTGATGGATCAGGATATGATTGCTGCTCTGCGTCCTTTGCCTGATGGTGAACATGTGCTGGAGCTGCAGCTTGTGTTTCGGGTTCCGGAAGGCGGCACTCCGGTCACACTGGGTCAGACCAGTCTGGGGCCGCTGGCGGTTCGTGTGGCGAAGTCAGTGTCCGCTCATTTTGGAGGCGGTCAGCTGCACAGCAGCGAAGGGCTGACGGGAGAACCGGAGATTTTCGGCACTCAGGCTCGCTGGATGGACTACAGTGGACCACTAGTGGTGGGCGCAGGTGAGGATCGTCATGTTGTTCGTGAAGGAATTACATTTTTCGATCATCCCAGGAACCTGCGGTATCCGACTCACTGGCATGTGAGGTCCGATGGCTGGATGTGTGCTGCCTTTGGGATGAAGGCGGAACACATTGTCACACCGTCCAGTCCACTCATGCTGCGCTACCTGCTGCACGCTCATGCCGGTGACTACAGTGAACAGACTGCCGCAGAGGTGCACCGGCGATTCAGTGAACGGACGGGATTTCGCGTGTTTCGGCCCGGCCCTGACCAGCCTCATCTGCAGTACGAGGTGGAGCGTGTGCCTGAGGGCAGTGGGGGCTGAACAGAATGTCGTTTTGGCTCGGACGTCGGAGCGACTAGACTTCCCGGCAAGCCCGCGAGTCCGCAGGATGGTGTCCTTTGCGGCTGAGTTTTTGCCGAAGTTCCACACGTGTCTGGTACTGTTTCAACGACCACATCTCCGGAAACCAGTGAGCAGGCGCTGCGAACAGCGCTGCGTCAGTTCTGGGGCTATGATTCATTTCGACCACTGCAGCTGGAAGCCATGCAGCTGGTGATGGAAAAGCGGGACTCGGTCGTGGTGCTGCCGACGGGTGGAGGCAAGTCATTGTGCTACCAGCTGCCGGCGGTTTGCTGTGAGGGCATGGCGATTGTGGTGAGCCCACTGATTGCGCTCATGAAGGATCAGGTGGATGCTCTGACCGCCTGCGGCGTCCCGGCGGCGTTTGTGAACAGTTCGCTGAGCATTGAGGAGCGGCGCGATGTGGCGCGCCGCGTGAGTTCCGGGGAACTCAAGATGCTGTTCGCGGCTCCGGAACGTCTGGTACAGGAATCCACGATTCGATTCCTGCAGCAGACGAAGATCAGCTTTATTGCGATAGATGAAGCTCACTGTATCAGTCAGTGGGGCCACGATTTTCGTCCGGAGTACCGGCAGTTGAACTGTCTGAGGTCGGCATTTACCGACGTGTCTGTGCATGCGTTTACCGCGACGGCCACGGAGCGGGTGCGCGAAGACATCTGTTCCCAGATTGAACTGCAGGAGCCAGAGGTCCTGGTGGGTTCGTTCGATCGACCGAACCTCATTTATCGCGTGGAACGACGGTTCGACTCTGTCAATCAGATCCGCAGTGTGCTGCAGCGACACAAGGACGATTCCGGAATCGTCTACTGCATCAGTCGCAGCAATGTGGAGGAGACCAGTGAGACGCTCAACGGCCTGGGATATCGCACGTTGCCGTACCATGCCGGACTGGATGCCGAAACGCGCAAGAAACATCAGGATGCATTCATCAATGATGAAATCGACATCATTGTGGCCACCGTTGCTTTCGGGATGGGAATTGACAAGAGCAACGTGCGATTCGTGATTCATGCAGAGATGCCACGCAGTCTGGAGGCCTGGCAGCAGGAAAGCGGGCGGGCCGGACGCGACGGGCTGCAGGCGGAGTGCTGGCTGTTCTTTTCAGGACGCGATGTCAGCACCTGGGAATACCTCATCGAACAGTCCGAAACAGACGAGAACCGTGAAGCGTCCCTGAGAGCTCTGGCCGGGATGGAGGCATTCTGTGTGGGACATGTATGTCGTCACGTTCATATCTGTCGCCACTTTGGGGAAGAACTGGATCGGGAGAGCTGCGGAGCCTGTGACATCTGCCTGCAGGAAACCGAAACGGTGGATGAGGCGACTGTGGTCGCTCAGAAGATTCTGTCCGGAGTCTGCCGTCAGAATCAGGGGTTTGGCGCCAGCTACACCTGTCAGGTGTTGCGGGGGTCGCGCAGTAAAAAGATCCGCAGCAACGGGCATGATCAGCTGAGTACCTGGGGACTGCTGAAAGACGAACCGGAACCGGTGGTGCGCAGCTGGATTGATCAGCTGATCGGACATGGCCTGTTAAAGCGCGACGGCGAACATTCGGTGCTCAGGGTGACGGAGTCGGGCTGGGAGGTCCTGCGCGGCAATGAAGAAGTGAAGCTGACTCGGCCACGAGCCGTGCGGCAAAGCGTCACTGCGGTGGAACGCTGGGACGGAGTTGATCGGCCCCTGTTTGATCATCTGCGCGAGGTCCGCATGGAGATTGCCATTCAGCGAGGTGTTCCGCCTTACATTGTGTTCGGCGATGTGACGCTGCGAGAACTGGCAAAACAGCGACCAACGACTGACGACCGTATGCTGGCGGTTTACGGAATCGGAACACAGAAGTTCGAACAGTTCGGTACACAGTTCATGCAGGCAATCCGTGAATGGTGCAGCAGCCACGATCTGCAGACGGATCTGGACGGCTGACCGTAAAAGTGGATTCTGTCGCCTGGTGTCAGCCTGAGTGACCGCTGTGCGCCGCATTGGCCGCCCGTTGGCACCAGTCGGCGACCTGCAGGTCGGTGACCTGATCCGGCATAACAGACGAGGCACCGGCTTCCAGCATCATGGGCAGCAGTGAAGAGGCAGAGCGCGGAACCAGCATCAGCACGGGCGGACAGGGACGGCACAGGCGACTCAGTCGGCCGAGCAGCAGCAGGCACTCGCGCAGCTGCTGTCCGACCACCAGCACGACTCCGCTCAGCGTGCCGGACTGAATTTCATCATGAACCGCGCGCGTGGAGTCGACGGAATGGCAGCGATAGTCGGTCACCGGACCGTTGCTCTGCGGCGATTCGCCGAATCGCACCTGTGGTGGTGCCGTGTCTGACTGCGTCAGCACAGACTGCACGGACGGTGCCCACCATGGGTTGGGTTCCAGGAAGACGAAATCCGCCTGGTTCCACTGAGGAATCGTTTCACGAAGAATTCGATCAACGTCGACATCGGACAACGGAGTACTCCGATCGTTAGGACTGCCGCATGAACGCAATCGAGATGGTTACGGTTAGCCTATCGGGCGTGGCCTGATGAATTCGAAATCGGGATCCGGAGGACGCGATGCGGATGCCGGAGTAGTCAGAGATATAGCCGTCGCGGGTGGTTCGCTGCAGCAGTTCCGCTCGTTCACTGCGGTGGACTGGTTCAGCAGTCAGCCGAGAGGGCGTTCCGAGGAACTGTTCCAGTGACATTTCCCAGAGTGTGAGTGCCGAGCGATTGGCGAAATTCAGCAGGGGGTCCTGTTCGGTACCGTGGGCAACCACAATGAATGGGGCGTCTGCGATGCGTTGTGCATCGGAGACGGGATCTGATCGGGGAATCAGAGAGGATCCCAGCCAGTGCTCCCAGGAATCCAGCAGTTGCTGTGTTCGTGTCAGCCAGTCCGGGGAAGTGATGATCGAGTCATCCATCGATTTGATTTCGCTGATTTAGAGAATCGGTTGGTCCGGCGAAGTGAGCCGTGGAATCTTCGGGAATTCGATCGTGATACACCTGCATTATCCCGGGTGCCACTGCTGAAGTTGATGCGCCGACTTTCGGAATTTATGAAATCCTGCAGAACGCCGCACGGGACGCATGAAGGCACGACGGGTGCTCGCTACAACGCACGTCTGCGGTCAGCTCGGTCTGCCGGGCGAGAGTTCAGTGTTTGTTCCTTCGACAGGACGTCAAAACCAGTCATGCCACTTCAAGCTTCTGATTATATTGAGGTTAAACGTATCTCCCGCAAAGGCCGAGGAGTTTTTGCCAGACGGTTCATTCCCGCCGGCACCGTGTTTGAACAGGTTCCGGTGATTGTGCTTCCGGATGAGGAGGTTCTGGAGGCGACCGAGAATTCGGTGCTGGCCAGCTACGTGTTTGACTGGGGAGAAGGAACGGTCGCATTGGCGCTGGGGTTTGGGTCGATGTACAACCATTCCTACAGTCCGAACGCTCGCTATGATGACCGGGGCCGCCAGACGAAGATATTCACGGCTCTGCGGGATATTGAGGCCGGAGAAGAAGTCACGATCAACTACAACGGCCACGAAGAGGATCTGACACCGGTCAGTTTTGATGTGATCGATGACGGCGGCGTCAGTCCGTATTCCCCAGGGAACGACTCGTCCCGACTTGGCGAAACAGCCCAGATCGCCGGTGGCTGATGTTGATCTGATCTGCAGGCTGCCTAGGATTGCTCTGCAGGGCAGTCTGACTGCGGAAATGGCTGCTCTGCGCTGAGGTGAGTCTGTCCTGTTGCAGACTCCGGGGTGATCGGTGCGGCGACGAAGGCAGCTCATCAGCTCCGTCTTCGCGCAGGGTCGATTGCTTCGATTTCCGGGCTCTGTGGCGGGTCTTTACACCACTCTGGAACGCGACGTCTTATGGCTACTGCGGAAGAAATCAGATCAATTGTCAGCCAGATCGTGGATCCCCAGCTGGAGCGCAGCCTGGGTGATCTTCGGCAGATTCGCGACATCCAGTGTGACGAGTCGGCAGTGACGGTGGACATCGAGCTGCTGACCCCGGCGTATCCGGCACCGGAACGACTGCAGTCGCTCATTGAAGAACAGCTGTCGGGCGTACTGTCGGATGGACAGACCCTGGCAGTCCAGCTGCATTCAGGCGTGCGAGGCAAAGATGCAGGCGGCCGGATCGGGCTGAATATTCATAACGTGATTGCTGTGGGCAGCGGCAAGGGTGGTGTGGGCAAAAGCACAGTGGCCGCCGCACTGGCCTGTGGCCTGAAGTCATTTGGGTGCCGAGTGGGACTGATGGACGCTGATGTCTACGGTCCGAGTATCCCGCACATGATGGGCGCTACCGGTCAGCCGGCAGCCAAAGAGCTGGAAGGTCCGGACGGCCAGAAGGTGGTTCGCATCGAGCCGATTGATGTAGACGGGCTCAAGCTGATGTCCATGGGCTTCTTTATGGAAGACGGGCAGTCGGTGGTCTGGCGCGGGCCCATGCTGCACAAAGCGCTCACTCAGTTTCTCAAGGACACAGACTGGGGTGAGCTGGATTATCTGGTGATCGATTTACCGCCGGGTACGGGTGATGTGTCATTGACTCTGTCACAGCTGATTGGTCTGGCCGGTGCCGTCATCGTCTGCACGCCTCAGCAGGTCGCTTTGCTGGATGCCATCAAAGCGGTCGACATGTACCAGAAAGTGAATGTGCCCGTCCTGGGATTCGTGGAGAATATGACGGGTGAGATTTTCGGTCGCGGAGGCGCTCACAAAGTCGCCGACGAACTCAACGTCCCGTTTCTGGGCGAAGTGCCGATTCAGGCCTGCATTCGTGAACTCAGCGACGCCGGACAGATTCCTGCACTGCTGAACGAAGACAGTCCGGCTCGGGAATCACTGCAGGCTGTCTGCCGGAACATTGCGATGCAGGTGGCTCGCAATCTGGCCGACAAACCGGCCGCACCCACTCTGGAGATCCTGTAATCCTTCACATCGTCAGACAGATCGTCTCCGCCAGGAAGCGGTTGTCCGTCTGACCGGTCTGCCTCATCAGTGTCCACCATGCGGCGCCCCATTGCCCCACAGAATCAGCTCATGTCGATTGACGAACTTCTGGAAGAATTTGAAGAACTGCTCGACTGGGAAGAACAGTGTGACTTCCTGATCGATCTGGGGTTCGAGTTGCCGGAATTTCCCGCGGAGCTGAAGACCGATGAGAACATTGTGCGTGGGTGTCAAAGTCTGGTGTGGCTGGTGGCTGAACCCGTCGAAGTAGACGGTGTCATGCAGGTCAGGGTGCAGGCAGACAGTGACGCCATGATTGTCAAAGGTCTGATCGCGGTCCTGCTGGCCACCTATTCGGGCAAAACTCCCGAACAGATCCTTAACACGGATATTGAAGCGCTTTTTGAACGCATGGGACTCAATCAGCACCTCAGCTCCACTCGACGCAATGGATTGCATGGTATGGTGCAGCGAATTCGCAGCTTTGCTGCGCTGCACGCTGCCTGACTGCGGAACCTTCTTCGATGTCTGCGTCCCTCACCTCTGAATACAATGCGGAAGCCGTTCGAGAGCAGTTTCCGGTTCTGAATCAGCAGCTCCCACAGGGACGCCCGGTCTTTCTCGACAGCGCCGCGTCGGCTCAGAAGCCTCGTGCGGTCATGGAGAAGGAGCGTGAGGTTGAAGAACAGTATTTTGCCAATGCGTATCGCGGGCGGTACAGCTTTGGGGCACGGATCGATGAAGAGCTGGAAGGCGCCCGCCAGAAGGTGGCCGATTTCATTGGGGCGCCGCATCGAACTCAGATCGCATTCACGGCCGGGACGACGCTGGGGCTGAATCAGGTGGCCTTCGGCTGGGGCCGCAGTCGGTTGCAGGCTGGCGATGAAGTCGTCGTCAGTCTGATGGAGCACCACGCCAACTTTGTGCCCTGGCAGCAGCTTGCCAGTCAGACCGGAGCCACCCTGCGTGTCCTGCCACTCACTGAAGATGGTCAGCTGGATCCTTCGGCATTCGATACGGTGATCAGTGACCGGACGAAGATCGTCGCCGTCTGTTCGATGTCCAATGTACTGGGCACGATCAATCCTGTGAAAGAACTGGCTCGTCGCGCTCATGACGTGGGAGCGGTGCTGGTCGTCGACGGGGCTCAGAGTGTGCCTCACAGTCCGACCGATGTTGTCGGCGCTGATGTCGATTTTCTGGTCTTCAGCGGACACAAGCTGTACGGGCCGACCGGAGTGGGGGTGATCTACGGTCGCGCAGATCGACTGCAGGAGATTGACCCCATCATCTTTGGTGGTCACATGATCCGCAGTGTGACCATTGAAAGGTCAGAATGGGCGGATGCCCCCGCTCGACTGGAAGCCGGGACGCTGCCGATCGTACAGGCGATTGCTCTGGGAGCGGCGGTCGACTGGGTGAACGGAATCGGGCTGGATGCGATGCATGCGCATGAACAGGCCCTGCTGACAGACGCAACCCGGCGACTGATGGAGATCCCGGGAATGACCATCTACGGACCCGCTCCGGAACACAAAGGATCCATCATCGCCTTCCGGATCGACGGACTGCATCCGGAAGATCTCGCCTGTCTTGACCAGCGGCTGGCTCCACGGTGTGCCGCACGATCCGCTGCGGCGGGCGACGACACGTGCCAGCTTCGCGGCCTACAGCACCAGCGAAGATGTCGATGCGCTGATTGATGCCATCCACTTTGCCCGGAAGAAACTGCGGCTGGCCTGAGTGGATCTGCCTGGCGGATTCAGCGGGATGGGGTGGCAAAACCCCGTGTCGGCGGTTCTGAGTTTTTGACGTTGCTGACTCGGTGCGGTACAAAGAAGGCTGCTGAACTGCCTTCCTTTGTTCTTTCAGGTGCCCACCCCATGTCTCGTCGCCTTCGCCTGCCACTGTCTTTCGTCAGCATCGTGCTGCTGATTCTGCCACTGACCTCGATTGATGACGTCAGAGCTGACGATTCCCATAAGCAGACGGCAGCGGATGCAAAGGACAAGACGGACAAAGACAAGGCGGAGCAGAAGAAGGGCTGGAAGCCTCTGTTCAATGGCAAGGACCTCAAAGGCTGGAAGATCACCAACTTTGGAGGCGAAGGAGAAGTGACCGTGGGCAGGAAAGGGGAAGTCGTGATCAACGAAGGCGTCGACCTTTCCGGGATCACGTCCACGCGCAAAGACTGGCCGACGACCAATTACGAAGTGGAGTTTGAGGCTCAGCGGGCCGAGGGAACGGACTTTTTTGTGGGATACACATTTCCGGTTGGAGACAGTGCCTGCAGTCTGGTGCTGGGAGGCTGGGGCGGTGGCCTGTGCGGTATCAGCAGCCTGGATTTTATGGACGCGTCAGAGAACGAAACCACATCGTACCGCGATTTTGTGCGTGGGCAGTGGTACAAGGTGCGGGTTCGTGTGACGGACACCCACATCGATGCGTGGCTTGGGAAGGACTACGAACTGGCTCACGTGGAACGGGCGCTGTACGACATTGATGTGCGGTTTGAAATGGAAGCCTCCAAACCCATGGGGTTTGCCACGTATCAGACCGTCGGCAAGATTCGTAACGCCCGCATTCGTCAGCTGACCAAAGAGGAAAGTCAGGCGACTGAATGATCAGACGGCCGCCGTTGGCTGAGTCGCCTGGCCGCTATTCGGCGTTCTCCTGGTCGACAGCGGCCTCTGTTTCCACGTTGCGATACTCCTTGTGAATCCGGCCATAGTATTCCGTCGGAGGTTCAAACCGCGGGTTGTGCTGGTAACGGTCTTCGCCTCGACAGTGATACGTCCTGAAGAACGGATTGACGCTCAGGTCACACTTCACGTTGGTTCTTGAGTAGCGAATCGTGAAGCCGATGCGCGGTCGATCGGAGTTGTTTCCTTTTGAGCCGTGGATGATCTTGTCATCGTGAAGTGACAGTTCTCCGGCTTTCAGTTCCAGGTAGACTTCGTCGTCTTCACGATAGCTGCCGGCATCGCATTCCAGGGTGAGTGTGGAGTTGGTGTCGTCTGTTTTGCGGTGACGAATCAATCCTGCTCGGTGCGATCCGGGCAGCACACGCATGGCTCCGTTCTGTTCGTCGCTGTCACTGAAGGCCAGCCAGACCGTGCAGGATTCCGGGGGGCTGAGTGGCCAGTAGTAGGCGTCCTGATGCCACGCCACGATGTCGGGTGTGTGTGGGGCCTTGGTGAAAAAACTGCTGGCCCACAGAAAGTAGTCCGGTCCCAGGATATCTTCCACGTAGTCGAGGATCTGCGGGTGGGTGCAGATGTCGAACAGAAACTGACTGCCTTCATGCCACTCACGGATTTCGATCGGAGTCTCACCGGGTTCCAGCAGGCGATAGAGTTCCTGGATACCGTCATTCAGGGCCTGAACGCCGGCAGCGTCGTACACGGGCGGGAGGCCGGTCAGATATCCCTGCTCGGTGTAGAAATCTTTTTGTTGCTGAGTAAGACGATGAGTCATCAGATCCCTGTCTTTGAGTCTCTCATGAATTTCGTGGTCGCAGGCAGCAGAGGATAGCACGTTGCCGCAGTCGGCACAGCAGTCTGGTGATGTCAGCAGAATGTCTGCCGGGGGCAGCGGAGGGCGGCTGAGGAGAAGAGTGGTCAGCAGCCCAGCAGTGGGCTGAGCTGTCGCAGCGTCTGGACGGTCTGCACTTCGGGGATGTTCGCATGATGGTCGTGTGGATCCAGGGCAAACACCTGCATGCCGGCCGCCAGTCCGGCATCGATGCCAAAGCGGCTGTCTTCGATCACGGCGCATCGTTCCGGGGAGACAGACAGCGATTCGGCGGCCATCAGAAACAGGTCCGGTGCGGGTTTCCACACCTGAATCTGGTAGGCGCTGAGGATCTGTGGCTCGGCGAAGAATCGCTTCAGCCCGGTCGCTTCCAGACAGACATTGATTTTCTTCAGCGGCGCATTGGAGGCGACGCAGAACGGCAGCGTCATCTCTGCCAGCAGCTCTTCGGCTCCATGCACAGCCTTGACGCGTTGCTGCAGAACCCCAATCTGCCGTTCTCGAAAGTCTGTCAGAAATGATTTGGGGAGCGCGTGTCCCAGCTGTGCTTCGATCTCGTCCAGCACCAGCGAGAGTTCATTGCCGGAGAACTGCTGCAGTGCCTGCTCATAGTTCAGCTGCAGTCCATGCTCGGCAATCAGTTCCACCAGCACGGCGATGCTGAGCGTCTCGCTGTCCACAAGCGTGCCGTCGCAGTCGAAGATCACGGCTTCAATGGGTGGTCTGTCAATCATTCCCGCCTGTTTCCG
>CAJHUC010002276.1:0-33452 GCA_905146915.1 Ostreobium quekettii | reverse complement strand
TGCTGCAATGCCTGATTCTGATACCGAAAAATATCTTCAGAGTCCACCTGAAGTCTTGAAAACATTCGGATTTCAGTTTCCCTTTCTGCCTCTGTTAAATTTGAGCACAATAAACTAAAGAGACTCAGGGTCCTCTTGCCCAATTAAAGTTAAGAAGGAGGTATTTGACACAATTGCAATCGACGTGAAGGATCAGGAGGAAGGGCTTCATAATATAAACTTGATATGATGGCACATGGATAACTCGCTATTGGTGATCATGACAACATTCCTGCAAGCGCATTGTCTAGCTCATTGTATCGAGGCAGTCCCACACCAACCTGGTGCCACCTGGTGTTCAGGCAACCCACAGTCGATTCTATCTATCACTCCTCAATAGCTGGGTGGTTGCAGATCATGATGCAATGCTGTGTCTTGCTTCTGTATTCGCAAAACTTGAGGGAGGCGTTAGCAATGAGGCCAAAAGCTCACAAAGGCCGCCACAAAGAGGGGTATTAACGGCGCAAGAGGGCAAAGTAAGCACTTCTAGCCACCTCAGTCTTACAACAAATGACTAGGTCCTGATCCAGCGAAGTGCACAGATTGAAGATTTTGAATGCACAATATCTTGGATGAATCTCACCAAAAAATTGGCAAACAAATTCCTTGAAGACGATGCCGGAAAACAATGAAACGCAGAGGGACAATCAGCCGCAATTCAGAACCAGCGCTGCCAGATCCAATGCATGTTGACGTGGCCCTCAACAAAGACAAGGGCACGTTTATATCCTTGGGTTCCTTGGAAAGCGTCATGGCCCCCATGTTGACTTGGAAGCAGCCAATTGCTGGTCCCAGCCGTAAATGCTGCCCCTTTGCGAGTTTGGTCGTTCGACTTGCCCTTCCGTTTCGTTGGCAGCTCTGTGGCTTCAGCAGTTGCTGGACCCTAAATCCCCAAACCAAACCAAGCAGCACCAAGAAGATTGCATTTTTAGCAAACGGTAGCGTCAGCGCATGGCCTCATTCGCGTGCGTGGTATGTTCGACACAGTCCAGCTGCCAGGCCTGTGGAAGCGTCACTGCAACGACGTTCCAACACGGGCGCGCGTCAGGGCCACGTGCCTGTCCGTCAGCCCCGCGTGGCCCCACCCCACAACTTTATTCACCGCGCCCTCCGGCCCGCGCAACGCGGTTGAGCGCCAGGCCCCTCCTTCCCGCCCCGCAGCGGCGCGAGCTGCCCGCCATGCCGCGCCCCCTGCTGCTGCTGTCGTGGCTGGCTCGCCTGCCCAAGGCGCCGCTGTCGGCGGCCCTCAGGCAGGGGCTGCCCAAGCAGAATGCCGCTTGGCCCTCGGGGACGCATTCGGCGGATGTCAAGGATGCGGGGTGGCTGTGGCTCGCGGCGGGCTCGTTGCGCGGCGAAAGCGGGAGCCGGAGGCCGTTTTTCTGCGGATCTTATTCCGCCTCGTCGGTCATCCAATTCCCGCTTCCCCAGACCGGCGAAGGCATTGCCGAGTGTGAGGTGCTGAAGTGGTATGTGAAGGTGAGGGGACGGGAGGCTGCCTTGACGAGCGGGTGCCGCATGCCGTCGATGAGAGTGCTCGCTTGCTGTGTGCACTCCTCGATGCTTGGTGCTGGATGTTCGGAATCGTTTCGAGGATCTCCGTATTGACGGCACGGCGACCGTTTTGTGGATCCCGTACTAAGGAGTGGTCTCGGCCACAGAACACCGTCAGTGTGAGAAACGCCTGCAACTGACCTGCTGACGAGAATAGGGGAGCTTTCCCGGCTGGCTTTCGCGGCCATGCAATAGTTATCGACTCGCAATGGGCGATGGTTACTGAGCTGTTGTGCGCAGGAGGGCGGCGCTGTTGAGAAGTTCGGCATGCTATGCGAGGTCCAGAGCGACAAAGCTACGATTCAGATAACTAGTCCTCACGACGGTAGAATCCTGAAAGTCCACCATCAGGAAGGAGACGTTGTTAAGGTACGAGACTGACGGTCGTCAGAAATAGTGCCTCGTGTAGGAATTGCATGTGGTGTCCAATGTAGAGTCCGCATAATGGGTTTTGCAAAGAGTTTAGTGCTTCATGCGAGTACCACGGGTCGTCAGAATCTGTCAGATCAACGGCCAAATTAAGCAAACGGAAGTGCTGTGCAGTCATTTGAATATATATCCATGCACTCCCATCAAGGTGCAAGTGAGCCAGGCTCCTACGGAGACTGCTACAGTTACGTGGTGCGGCCCACAACTCCACGCACTGCGCGATTGGTGGGAGACCTCAGGGCATTTCAGCGCTTCGCCTATGCAACACTTTCTGTTCCAATCCAGCCTCCATGCCAGCCGACAGAACAGCTTTCAAACGTTTCATGCACAGACCTGAACTCACCTAAGCAAATGCCCTCTCCAGTGTGCGCTTTTGCTGGGGTTCACGTGGAGACTGTAGTTGATAAGCGCCTGAGTGCAGTTGCACGATCGGTGTGCACATGTGCAGCATCAACAACTGGCGACGCCTTCGTTGTGAGCAGTCCAGAAAATCTGATCATACCGTTTGCAATCAACCACAAGGCGCTGGGACTCCATCTTGTGGACCTCAGCTGTGTTTGAAAGTACTGTGGCGTTTGCTCATGAGCGAGACGAGGAGCAGCGGAGGTAGCATGCCTTCACATGCTCTTTGCGCAATATTGGATACCACTTGTTGAGGTTGATGTACTGGGGGGATTCGCTAACACATTGTCACTGCACTTGTGCTGCAAGGTTGGGAATACACTTGTGGACATTGAGGTTGATGGGACAGAGGTCACTGCAACACAGAGCCTGACGAAGGTGCAATGGGATCACCAATACCATTTTTCTCTGAAGCAGCCATATTCAGCTATTTCAAAGCATTCCTGCTGCCATTCCTGCCAAATTTCAAAGTATGATTGTGTTGTGGTTGCTCTGGTGTTCGCGTTTTGAAAATGCGAATGCAAATCCAAGCAGCCAATCTGCAAAACTGCACGATCACAGCGCAGGAAGATTTCCACACATGCAACAGCATTTTGCTCGTATGCAGATGCCACATCCTGCACACTTGCTCTCAGTGGCACCAGTTTCTCAAGATGTGCAGATCTGCAGGACGCTCATCAGGACAGTGAAGAAGAGGGCAGGTCCCAAAGCAACACCCCAACACCTAAAGATCGGGCCCCAGTTCATTCAACCCCCGCCGTAAGGCATCTGGCAAAGACGGAGGGTGTGGACATCTCTGAAGTGACGCCTACTGGCCCCAAGGGCAGGGTAATTAAGGAAGACGTCTTGAGGCACATCCAATCGCGCAAGGGTGGTGCGGCAACAGAACCACCAACTGCGGCCATAGAGCACCCAGGTGTGCATTAGTGTTGCAAACCAGGTACCCGGGCCAGGTACAGTAATGCCCTGTGCCTGTCCGCTGTGTACCTGACAACCCTTGTACCCAGGTAGCCAGGATTGACTACATAACCATGCACGACATAATATTAATCCAACAGCCAAATTCAGCAGATGGTCATCACCGTTTCCAGCAGATTAGATCCACTGGCGTTGCAAGGGTCGTTGATCCAAGGTCCTGGGGGGGGGGGGGATTTATATGCCATGGGCACCCTCACGGAGCTGCAACAGCATACCGTAGGAGCTGTCACGGCAAGGGTATCTGGTACCCAGAGCCGGGCACTGGCACTACCAGGGTGTTTCAGATAGCCCAGGTATTCGCGATTATCCTGACGGTGGTGATAACCCAGGTAATCGGGCTTACTGAGATATCAGGTTCTCATTGGTACACGGGTAATCGGGATAACCTGGGTGAACGCTGGTACCCATGTAAATTGGGTGCCCAGCTTTCTCAGAGGCGGATACCCAGGTAGGATTCTGAAAGCGTAGACCCAAAACTAGCGTGCATGTGATGGAGCACTGCCCTAAGATGTCACAGCCTATGTTCACAATTGTTGATGGCACATTCTGCTTCAGGTTGTGTGCGTGGTGTGAATGCGCTGCTCGCTTTTATTGACAACAGGAGGGATAGCATTGTAGAACCACATGCTAAATTCCGTCATTGGCCATCAATGTATCGATCCAGCACTAGCCCCTGGCTTGAGGTCTTCCTTTAAAAAATGAATCAGATAATTGACAAGAGTGCCAGACTGTCCAATGTGCTGGCACTCTATGGTCGCGACGCAGAAGCCATATAGTGCTGCTGGGAGCCCAACGGATTCATAATTCTGTAGATTGCATTTGCAGTGAGTACATGACAAATCCCGGCCCTTGTATCAATGACTGCATCCAACAAGTGTGGTGGCAACGCGATGGTGGACTGAACACTGTGATGGCATGCAGATCCGTCAGCCAGCGAGCACGATTTGGACGCTCCGATCTGCAAGCCCATTCTGGGCTACCATCGAGCCATGGTGAAGAGCATGACCCAGGCGGCCACCATCCCACACTTGCACTTCTGCGAAGAGATTAACGTAAACGCCCTGGTGGACATAAAGAAGAAGCTGATCAACAGCGCCGATATTGAGGGTGTCAAACTCACTTACCTCCCTTTCATCCTGAAAACGCTCTCCACGGCCGCCCACAAATTCCCATCTCTGAACGCTAGCCTCAGCAGCGACCTCACGCAAATGATCCTGCACAGGAGGCACAATTTTGGCGTCGCCATGGCCACGCCAGTGGGGCTGGTGGTCCCCGTTGTGAAAGACATACAAAGCAAGAACATCGTGAGCATTGCGCTAGAACTTCAACGGCTCCAGAAGCTTGCCGTGGAGGGCAAACTGACGATCACCGACATTTCGGAAGCCACCCTGTCAATTTCTAACATTGGGCCCATTGGGGGTACATATGCCGCTCCACTAGTCACCCCTCCACAGGTTGCGATTGTTGCCTTGGGCCAAATCAGGAAACTGCCAAGGTTCGACTCGAAAGGGGATGTAGTTCGTCATTCCGTGATGCCTGTGAGCTGGGGAGCTGACCACCGGGCGGTGGATGGAGCCACTGTCGCTGAATTTTGTATGGAGTGGAAGCGGTGCCTTGAGGAGCCAGAGAGGCTCCTGCTGCACCTCAGGTAGACAGAACGGGTAGATCAAGGGACTTGAGGGCGAAGTGGCGGTGAGAGTGGGTGTTTCTGAGTGGCACAGGCGTGCGGGCAGGTGTAAAGTAAGGTCCACAGTCCGAGAAGATGAAGAACAATAATGTGTAATGGATGCCTTCCGGACAAGCATGCTGGCCAGGTTTGGCGGCGGCACGCCCATGGCTTTAATGCCCCGCACGTAGTGCGGCGGAGCAAAAGCAATGCAAGTAGTTATTGTGTCCCATGCCCTGACTTCCGAGGGGCACCCTTGTGCTGTCTCGGTGACGAAACGGCAACGTGCAAGTCGAGCTATGCCGCCCCACTTATCGCTGCACCAGCACTAGGTTGCAGGTAATTGTCCGGGCGCCAACTATCCGGAGGCCCACAGCCCGACGTTAGAAATCTGGTGTGTAGAGAGAGGGAACCGTTTTCATCCGTTTGCACCGCAGCAGGACGAAGATATCCCCAGCAAATTATCCAAATGCGATCGCCGCGAGCCCCAGAATCATACGCAATTCCAAAGATTCGTTGTCGGTCCTCATGCTGAAGCAAGCAAATCAAGAGGGAATGTGCTGATGCCTTCATAGCGCGCTGGGCCGCTGGCGCCCTAAAACTGCGCTGGCCGCTTGCCTCTCTGTCACAGAGGCACCACAGTGGTGCAATGGAAGTGATTTTTGCTTGCCAGGCGTGGAGATGGGCTCGATTTTTCGATGGTCGCCCTGGGAAGAATCAGCTGGCTTTCGTTGGTGGCCAGGGGCTGCGGCCCGCTATGGGAGGCGCAAGATGACCTTTGCGCCGGGGGCGAGACCGGGATGATTTATGGTCCATAGCTCCCTCGACTACGGCAGCTGGTGGCGGTGGACATCTTCAGGAGGCGTGTGGAGTACATTGCACATCGTTTTATCTCCCTCCCTCCCGCCCACCAATTAAAATATCCTTGTTGACGCGGGAGATAGAAGAGTAACGTAGTTAATGAATTTCTGGATAGGGAGGCGTGGGTGGGAGTCGAGAACGTGTCAGCAGCCTAGTCGGGGCACCACAGGGGTGGTTGCCCTTGGCCGTCGCACGGACGTCAATGCCCAAGGGCGGCGAGCCATAGCTGGTTGCATGTCGGTATTCGAGCATGGTTTTAAAGGGAGCCACAGCCCGCCGATCACGTGATAGTTTGGGCATGTTATGGCGGTAGGCGGGTGCTGCCTATATTAGGCTAGCGCCCTCTGAACGCCTCCATCCTGTTTTGCTCTCCCTCCGGCCCATCCCTGGGAGTGTGATTTCGGTTGGAAGACGGAATCTTTGAATTGCAAGGTACTGGGGAAAGTGTTATGAATTGGTTCGCGAAGCAAGGGCAAGTTTTATGGTCGACGGTCATTGGGCTTTGCTTGGGTGATGGACACCTGCTGGATATGTTGCAACGTACTTGGCCAGTGTTGGACTCGGGCGGAAGTTTATACCACCAGGCAGAAATGGAATGTACATTTCTCTTCCATTTTCTGTGGCCGAAAAGGCAGATCATTTTTTGGGAACGCGCCCGTGATGAAGATTCAATAGTCATGGGACATGTGGACATTGGATTCCGAAATGGATGTCAACGTAGCTTCCTGTCTGGATGGAGAATGGATCTGTAGCGGCATCTGCAGCGACCGCCTTGGGTGGGAAAATCGCAGGTCATAGACCGGTTCTATTCTCAATGTGCACCAGTTCAACCCGGTCGATGCAAAACAAAATAGTGGCTTCCATGGGGCTCCGCATTCAGCCCCAGCCAGCCGCTTGAGCAAGCAGAGGATTAGGAGAAGACCGGCCCACTGCCCCCCGCCTCACGTGAAGGACCACGCGTTGACAACGCGTACACTGTGTCCAGGACGCTAAAGTGCGCCCAAAGTACAGGCGATATCATTTTTCACAGTGCCCTGGACCGTTATCTGGAGAGGTGCGCCCGGAGACCACCCCCTAAATCCCCGCAGGTGCTCAATAACCTCTTCTCGAAGTCCGGGCAGCTCCCCCGGCCAGCCCCGCTCCCGTCGGCCCTCGTCACGAACACCCCATCGCGTGGGAGGAGGCAAACGCCGAGTGGGCAGCCACTCCCAGGCAGCGATCGCGGGACAAAAATGGCCGCATCCAACGCGGGGCCCCTGCCCCGCCGCATCGTGAAGGAGACGCAGCGGCTGCTGAGCGAGCCGGCGCCCGGAATCAGCGCCTCGCCCTCTGAGGAGAACCTCCGCTACTTCTCCGTGATGATCCTGGGCCCGTCGCAGTCCCCCTACGACGGCGGCGTCTTCAAGCTCGAGCTCTTCTTGCCCGAGGACTACCCCATGGCCGCGCCCAAGGTGCGGTTCCTTACGCGCATCTACCACCCCAACATCGACCGGCTGGGGCGCATCTGCCTGGACATCCTCAAGGACAAGTGGAGCCCGGCGCTGCAGATCCGCACGGTGCTGCTGAGCATCCAGGCGCTGCTGTCCGCGCCCAACCCGGACGACCCGCTGGCGGAGGACGTTGCCAGGCACTGGAAGGACAACGAGAGCGACGCCATCACGGTGGCCAGGGACTGGACCAGGATGTATGCCGCCAGCTGATGGGGGCGGCGGGGGGGTGGGGAGGGAGTCTGTGGGCTGGGAGCGGGCGTAGGTGTGCCGGGGATGGGGGGGTTGGGGGGATGGGTGGGGCTGGACAGCGGCGGGAGGTCGGATATTGAGGCGGCATCGGAAGAGGAATCTGTCTGGGAGCGAGGCCGAGGGAGGAAATGGTGGGTCAGTGCCTGGCATGAGCCCAGGGGGCCGGGAGCCGCCCAAGGCGGGCTCTGGAGTTGCTTGCGGCCACCAGAAGGTCGACTTGCTCGAGAGACTATCTGCCGACCATTCTGCTCTGCACTGTTGCGCAAGCATTGCGATAGCGGATAGGATCATATCCTGCTGTGATCGCGCTGTGGCTCCCTTTGTTTGCACGAGGTTTTGAGTGTCAAAGGTTGGGACCCACCCCTGGGCCCTGCAAGCATGTGTGTCCTTAGGGAAGCCAGGAGAATTGGATTCGTCTATCCAGGATTCTTAATCTTTATCCGGGTGTTAGTGGGAGGTGTGCTGAGGGGCTGTTTGTCTATGTGTGGAAGCATGGTTAGTCCAGCTGTGTGCCAGAGTCATACTCTGCTGCCTGTACTCGAACTTTCATTGGAGGGTAATTTTTAACATTTTGTTCCTTACAAGTGCGAACTTTTTTCTTGTGGCGTTCTCCACAAAAGGCAGAACGGCACATGGAACCCCAAAAGTCTGTCAATCGTGCAGGCCTGTGTTTCGACTGCTGAATACCACTGTCAGCATTGTGTAAGCCAGCCGATTCCCTGTTTTTCAGTTGCTACTATTACTGCCTATGTCAAGGTTAGGTGCCAAGCACAGTCCCATCTTGGTAAGGGTCCACATTTGCTATCGCATGTGGCTCTTGGACGTGCCCATCTTACCATCCACACAGGCTGTGGTGTGCGATGTGCGCCAAGAGGACTATGCCCCTGTTCGCGACCTCAGCATTCGAACAACCAACTGAGGACAAAAATGATCAGCTCTGGAACCACTGGCAGCAGTCACGTCAGGTAAACACGAAATGAAACTTGCTGCCGCCGAAAATGAATGCGACATCGAGCAACACTGAGTCGGTTCTGTGTCCATAACAACCCGAACTAGGACAAGTCTGCAACACCTCAAAAGAGGTGTGACACATTGCAAGTGTGCATATTCGGTGTCTACTGCAACGGTTGTACATCGCACAGGAGCAGATGGGCTATTGGTTGGAGACGCTGTGGGTCGGCACCCAGTCGTATGTGCTATCTGGGCGCAGGACTGACCCTCGAGTTGTGGACACTGACCCACGATGCTCACGGCTTCTACGGAAGTCGGAACGTTTGCGTGTTGCCCTCGGCGACCTGATTCCCTCGAACACCAAAGTTGACGACTGATAGCCTGTGCGCTCGGCACATGCCGGCACCTTGTCGGAAATGAACGCGGCATCGACCAGTACAGAGTTGGGTCTGTGTAGCTGCAACAACTTGAACCAGGACAGGTCCGCCACATCTCAAGAGGTGAGACACGTGGCAAGCAAGGCGCATCAACATGCAGCAAAATCGCCACACGGCCTCTGCCATTCTCGCCACAACTCCAAGGACGGTGGCCGTTGATGGGGAGTGCGTCCGCCCAGCTCCCAGGCCCGCTCCCAAGAATGGCGTGACTACCGCTACTTCCGTGTGACTACCGCTACTTCCGGGAATGACGTTAGGGTGGTCGGCCGGGGAGATTAGTGACGTAAGGTTGCGGACCACAGGCGCCGCAACATTGGCCTTTTCAGCTGTGGGCGGGAGCGGCCCGGCACCAGCAAGCGCGTCGGGTCCCGTCCAAAGCGGTGGGGGCCAGGAAAATCGGCAGTCCAAGCGCCGCTGTTAGATGCTTCCGCAACTGCTGATTGCACCGATCGGTGTGTTCGCGGTGCTGAGGAAAAAGTCCGTTCTGGTGCTGGTGGCTGCCGTCGTGATAGCTCTGGTGTCCGGTCAGGGGGAGAGCTTCCGCACAGTGGGGGGCCAGGCAGGTGAGCGGAACCTTCCAATGCTCCCAAGTTGTCCGTTGCACCATGTTGTTTGTTCAACTGCCTTCCGCACCGCAGGGGCTAATTTGACGTTTCCAGGTCATCGAACGGTTCTTATTGCTCTAATCACTCTTCGTTGAATTTCGACTTCGCCGAAGGCCAGAGTTTCTACTCCTGCGCAGCAGCAAGCCACGATGTTGCAGGAGTGAAAAATTTGCAGATTGGCAATGTGTGTTGCGGCCTGTTTTGTCAATCACGCATGGACCACAGCATATTACATGCTCTATGTTATATGCACTATAATAGTGCAATGATGTATTGTAACATATGTGCCAACATACACAGGCAACCGGGCGGTCGTCACTGATTGTGAACATATTTTCCCATACTTGTCTAAACGCGGCAAAGCGAAGTGCTTTCAAGAGTCGGGTCATTGGCGGGCAACCCGTAACCAGTAGCATATGTATCGTGCGAGCTTGGGATCAAAGGCGTTTCCTCGTGAAATGGGCGGGCACTCTCTGCCACATAAATGCAAAACAGCACATAAAATGTCGCCTCTAAAATGCCGCTTTGTGCTTGTCGGTATTTTGTTGACAAAACGAGTACCTGGGTCCAGGCGACGCACGCAGAGGGTATGCCCGAAGCAGAAATTGCTTCTGTGGCTAGCGCCCGACATCGCTTGATGTGCAAGGTCAGGGCATTGCCACATTTCCGGCCAATGAAACATACAACGTTTTGCATGCGATGCATTCAGACACGATCGCCCTCGTCGTGACGACAGTCTTCATTGCAACCTACATCGCGTTGGCTGTCCGCCACACTGCGTGGAACCGCCTTGAGAGCAACTTCGACTCGTGGCCATGGAATTCCGAACCGGAGCCGTCATCCCGCGATGGAATTCCGAAGTGCCCATTCTCGGGTAGGCCCACCGCCGGCTATCTTTCGCTGGTGAACAACTCATGGCTTGCGCAGCCGGCGGCACAGCACGTCTGTATTGCATGTGCGCCCTGTGTTGCCACCACGCGGCATTAGGCATCTTCACCTGAGGCGCCAGGCATGCCCAGCGTTGTTTCCCTGTACGGCACAGCCAATCCCCAGTTCATGCGGCTGGGACGCGCTCCCTGCAAGCGCAGCAGAGCCTATCCCACTACAGATGAAAACAATCCATATCAATTGGTGCGCACTGAAGCCTGAAGGGAGGACGCAACAATGGAGGGCCCGGCATGCTGCCTAGGGGATCCGAGTCCCCCGTGCTTCATTCAAACATCAGATGTCTTTCATATTGGACAGGAAGGTCATGAAGATCATGAACATGCTTGGTATTTCCAGCATAAACACTGAGCATTTATGCGTGTATACTCACGAATATAGTATTACCCCTTCGTGACCTTCGCATCCGGAAGTGATGGGTATCGGGCAACCTCGTATTCCACACAGTCAAGGCAAATATGATCGGTACAAAGGAGCCAGTGGGAATGAGCCTTCTGTGCTTTGCTCAGGCCGCGAGGTCGAGATGAAGTGCTTCTCGTGCAACACTCTCATACACTCATCCGCATTCCATGAAGAAAACCTGGTGCTCAAGGGATTTGCGATTGGCGAGGGGCCATGTCTGTGGGAGAGCGCCACAGCTGCCATGCAACGGTGAGCCTGCATTCATCGCTTTCCATGCGCTCAAGGGTAGGGAACGAGGCGATTCGAGAACCCCGGATGAGATGCGCAGAATCAGCGCAAGGAATTTGTGCTTTACCACGAGAGCACCGTTGGCGCATCTTCTGCCATTGACGCCATCTGCAAGATGAGGAATACGCCACGCCTGCGAACAGCCCGACTGGAATTTGCAATTTCGGGACATTGAGATACGGGATTTCGCGGCATTTAATGCAGCACAGCGATTTCTCTGGCAACAAGAACGATATCGCCGTTGAACCTTCTGTCAGAAAAGGTATCTTGTGTCCCTCCCAATGTTCCGCCTTCACAACCGTCAGCAGGCGACGTTCGCCGCAGGCCTGTTCCATGGAAGCCCGATGTTTTCGGAGTGAAAACTTGCAGCACATGCCGCGCAGAACTCTCGACAGGCAACAGACGAATTGGGCGGTTTTGGAACAGGGTAAAGGGCTCGTGAACCCCTTCCCTTCTTAAATCGATTTCGGAGCAATAACATAAAGTTCTGGCCACGGCAGTGCGGACCCCCTCCCTACTTAACGCGAACTTTGTTCGCTTAACGCAGGTTGGACGTTGACTGTTTAAAACTCGCCGATACGCAAACTGTTGCTGGTTGATGGTCTCCTGCATTTGAGGCATTGCACCTGTTCTTTCACGTGGCCCACGATTGAGCGTAACGTGGAGAAAAATACCACTGGGATGCTTCTGTCTGTAGCCACCGCCAATTCATCAGGTGTGCTGTCTGCCGAGTGCGCGAATATCTCATGGCGCGATGCAGGCTGGACGCCCCAGCGATTGGTCGAATGCAGCTCGACGAGGCACTGCAACTTCGTTCAAACTTCCTTTTGGGCGGCGTGGGTGATGCCTGCCTGGGATGCGTTGTCTGGCAGAGGTGCTTCAGGGTGGTCCCGAGGCTGGCCGCGACACTGGCGTGCCTTGGCCTCGTAACTGCCCTTGTGCCCTGGGGATTCAAAAACCTGATTGAGGAGCGTGACTTCCACGTACTTCACATCATCGCAGTGAGTGGAGTCCAAATAAATCGTATCTAATCTATGTCAGAGCATTGAGCTGAAGTGCAGTTTCCCCTGTCTATTTTCTTCTCAGGCTGGATCTTTCGTTTCGCGAGAGTGACGTGCGGCGAATTGCGTGTCTCTCGTGACTCAATATCAGCGACACATTGTTGTACAGAAAAGTAGCAAATCCAAGAACGGATTGAAATGGCCAACCTTGCATGCTCACACTGGTAAGCACAGACGCCCGCAAACGGTGCCGTCCTGCATTCTGCAAATGCGACAATTTGCGCTGGTTGGAACCCTCATGTGTGTTCCAATCCCTTGCTTTATACTTTGTATTTTTGTTTCCGCACGTTTTCTTTAATCTGCACAATCTATGGCGTTTTTCTACACAACACAGGTTGAATTCATGAATATGTGTCGCCTACTGCGTGAAATGGTAGGTCCATCATCTGCAAAGCAAAAGACATACACCGAGCTAACACGGAGCTACGTTGCTTCATCGCCTTCTGTACATCCGCCTTCATGTGAGCTTTCCTGTCGCCCTCCTCGTCGGTTTAGTTGTGAGAACCAAAGCCGTGCATATCAAATTCACAAAGCCCAGTGACCACTAACGTTACGAATTCCGGCAAAAAAATGCGGCTGTTCAGGCAGCCTACCCTGGGTGGCTGCCCACATTGGCTGCATCGCAGCTTTTGAGCTCTGTGCTGCGCAGGGCGCCTACTCCATGTTTTGCTCCATGTCTGCCTCACTGCTTCAGCTCCACATCTCTTGCACCAGCCAATTCTTCGTGGCACGATATTCGCCATCAGTGAAGTTCCCATTCGACGCCAACGTTCCCAGTGAGGGCATTGGAAGAGCTGCGGCGGAGTTTATGGCGGGACCGGGATGGGTGTTTAGGCCCTGCGAAAAATCGATTCTGCCTACGGGAGTGCAGCTTGACGACATTCGGTCCAAGGGATGAGTGCAGAAAACCGCAGCCACTGCAGCCATTGCACAGATCCCACCCACCGCTGCCGGATAACGCCACAATGGGGCAAGAAACGTTTTCGTGTCGACCAGTCTGGTCTGAGAGTTGTTCAGAGCAGAGGTATGCGGTCAGCGGCGATGCAGATTCATCAGGGTCAACATGAAATGCCGTGGGGGGTTCTGTGGCTGGTTGCACATGACTGTGGAGGGGATGGGCTTGAAGACACACAAGACACACTCCTCCTGTGGATCTGCATCCAACGATGTTCAGTTTTTCAGCATTTACAACTGATCCGAAAACAGGCACAGCAGTTGTGAGCGGGATAAATGTATGTTGGGGAGGTTGAGGAGTCCTTGTACAAGTGGAGACTGCATTTTCGACAGGGATGTGCTCTCACATGCGGGGTGCTGCTTGCATGACACGAATGTGCGGGGCATTGCAGCTCATTGGTGGTTTCATCTCACTTGTCTTCTGTTAGCATTCTTGATCCAGCCGTGCGTGGTGTCACATCGGTATTGTTGATGGTGACATGTTGCAAGTCATATCCAGTTCTGGAGTAAATTTCTGATTGGTCTTGTGGCTCCCAAACAAGGTCGCACAACTTGTGCTACTCCCTGCGGCAAGGTGTCCACACTGCAGTGCCGTTCGTCTTGCTACAACCAATTAGGTGCAGACTACTTGACTGACAGCTTGCTGCATCATCGTGGCCTTGTTTGGAGGATCGTGTTCATTGGCAATAAGAAATTCGAGAAGCAGCGCTGCAGCTCACATTCAGAGAGCAGCATGTCGATGCAGCACAGGCAAATCGCTACCATGTCGGAACAACAGCAGCCCGTACACATCTCACATGTCCTTGACCAAAACTCACAAGAGAGTTCGTTGACAGCTGACAGCAAACAAAAACTGTTAACCAAAATAAAACCCACAAGTCTGTCAGATCCCAGACCCAACTCCGAGACCAGCCCATTGGCACTCGCCTCCAAGTGTGTCCGCTGCCATGCCAATCAATCTGCATATCCCCAATTCCTAGTGGCAAGGGAAAACGGACATGTTGGAACCAAGCGCAGAAAGCAGGGCAGCATCAGCCATCAAGGGGCTGATTCACATGCTCTGCCACCAGAGCAAGGGGACCAGGGTTGGGCTCTGAGTTGTGCAGTCTCGATGCTGGCACAAACAATGCCTTAGTCCACGGCATTCAAAGCTCTGTTGGCTACACACCAGAGGGCTCCGCGTTCAGTGCAGCGCCCTTCAGCTTCCCTAGTCCAAACAATAATCCGTGCCAGCCCGGGAGCCTGCAGTGGCTACCAGTTGTGGAAAGAATTTCCCCGCAAAGGCAATAGGGCCCGTTCCAAAACGGTGGGCCCACCAGCACGTCCCTCATTTCGTCTCCTTCGGGGCAGGCTTGCCCGCGTATTGAGTCTTGCCCCAACTGAATGGCAAGTACCGGTACTTGATCATGTGCTTGATTTGCCTCTTCATAGTCACCATGAACAGGACGACCCAGTACATGAGAAGGATCGGCCAAAAGACGGGCACGTCAAACACCGGGAACAGAGTCATAAACAAACCCGTCAGGAACGACTTGGAGCACGACAGCCAAAATTTGAACTCCGGTAGCCGCCTGGCGAACGGCCTGAACTCATCGTCCGCTTTGGTAGGCAGCTCGGGGCCCTCCAGGGTGGGGTCGGATTGGGGCGTCAGGAACCCAATCAACAAGTTCAGGTTGTAGATCCCAAGGCCGTAGGTGACAATGTAAAAACCCCGCAGCAGGCACACCCTGACGGTATAGATGATCACCAGCGCCGCCAGGGCCAGCCACCGCTCCGCGACCTTGGGCGTGCTCTTGTCGAGGTAGAGCTGAATCGTTTGGGAAAGCTTGTGGCGGACTCGGTCCACGGGTTCGGCCTCCGCCATCGCGCCGAGCCCTCCGCAGCCTCCTCTTGGCCGCCGCGCTGCGCCAAGGCGTGCTGGGGAGCACGCCGTCGGTCTTTGGCTTTGGGGCCTGGCAGCAATGGGACAGCAAATTCGCGGGCGTGCGGGTGGTCTTGTGGAGAGACCCCTTGCCGGCCACTTAGATTGCATTAATGGCGGCGCACCCGTCTTGTCGCTTCCTGATGCGGCGCATTGAAAGCGCGTGACTCCCACCCCGCCACCACCGGACTGCTGCGGACTCCGTCCCAGGCATACCGCCAACATATCCTCACCCCCCCCCCCCCTTCCGGGCAGAAGGACCCCGCTTGCTGGACTCCGGCGGCCCGTCGCGGCAAGGCCTCCTGCCTTCGCGTCCCAGAGGCTCCTCGTCTTGATCGGAGCCGCGATTGCGCAGTGAGGGGCGAGCGATCCCGTGGGTATTCGGACGCCCTCGGGCGGGGCGGCTGGGAGGGCCCCGCGACTGCATCCTGGCTGCAGGCTTCGACCCCGGGGCCTCCTGAAGCCCGGCGACCCCAGCATGGAAGGCTTCGAGAACAGCGGCGGCTACGGCGAGGGCACGGCGTACGCCTGCGCTTCCGTGTCGCCCGCCGCGCAGCAGGCGCCGCTCCCACCGTGTTTCCAGCCGGATCCATCCATGGGGCAGCTATCTGCCGCCGGTGGCCGGCCTACCAGAGCAGGGCGTGGTGGCCTGCACAGGGAGGCGCAGATTCCCTCCCCGGGACGGACGGGGATGGAATTGGGCCCGGTGGCGTTGAGAATGGCGCTGGCAACACGACGCCGGGGATTGAAACCGGGTGGCCGACGGGCGGGAGCGGAGAGTACAACGCAAACTCGGCGGCTGTGACGGCGGCCTGCCCAGCGGATCTGAGCCAAGGGGCCGGGTACTTGAACGAACAGAAGGCATGGGATTGCTCCCAAGCGCGGGGCGGATTGCAGGACGGCGTGGCGGCGTCGCAGCAGGGAGCGCAGGGGGGGTTTGAGGCGTTCGGGGCGCAAGGGAACAAGCAGGAGGCGGGCCAGATGGGCAATGAGGCGTATGGGGTCCAAGGAGTGAAGCAGGAGCAGGGCCAGGCTGGGTATGAGTCCTTTGGGTTCCAGGGCGCCAAGCAGGAATCTGCGGCTGGCCAGGTGCAGCCGTGGGAATCGCAGCAACAGCAGCAGCAGGCCGATCAGCGCATGGGCGTGGATGGCTCGGGATTGCCTGGCAGCTTTGCTGAGCTGGGTGCTGCGGCTGCTGCTCCGGCAAGGAGGAAGAGGAACAGGTGGGGTCCGGTGGAGGCCGAAGCAGCGCCATGCATGGAAGGCGGGGATGGCACAGGCAAGACGAAGAAGCGGAGGAGTCGGTGGGAGACGAACGATGCGGATGCAGGGGCAGGGGCCCTGACAGTGGTGCCGAAGTTTCCAAAGGAGCTCACTCTCCCTGGTGGGATCAGGGTAAGCATCTTTGCCTGGAGACAAGGAAGTGAGCAACCATGCTTGACACCAATGTTCATCGTTTTGGGCAGTACACAGAGCTGTGAAGCGCCGAACCTTGTATCTGTTTTGTGCCTCGCTTGCTGCACTTTGGGAAGTGCTTGTTTGACTGGAGGGTTGTGTGCTTCCTTGTGTAGGTGACCCTGCCACCTCACCTGACTGGTGAGCCTCTTCACACAGATCCTGAGCTCAAGGAATTGCATGAGAACTTGGCAGATGTGAGCCGCAAGATCGCGAACAACGAACTGGACTTGCCTCCGGAGCATGAACGGTCTCCCTCTCCAGAGCCCATCTACGACAAGATCGGTATCCGATTGAACACACGGGAGGTTCGTTACAGGGAAAGGCTGTTAGCGAGAAAGAACGAGTTGATTGAGGAACTCATAAGGAAGGACAGCAATTACAAGGCGCCTGCAGACTACAAACCACAGAAGAAATCAAGGAAGATCTACATTCCTCAGAAGGACTTCCCTGGGTATAATTTCATAGGGCTGATTATTGGCCCGCGAGGGAACACACAAAAGAGGATGCAGAAAGAGACAAACACAAAGATTGCAATTCGTGGCAGGGGCTCAGTGAAGGAAGGGGCAGCCAGGGATCCAAAGTATGATTATGGCGAAGATGAGGAGCTCCATGTTTTGATAACAGGAGACAAGCAGGAAGAAGTAAGAACCAACTGACACACATGCTCGTGTAACTGACTTCACAATTGGAGGTCAGAGTGTTTCTTGCACAGGAAATTTTCGATGTAGTTGCCATTGTGACCATCCTTGAGTGCTTGTTGGGCGTGAACACTGCATCCTGACGTGTCTTTTGTTAATGTGCAGGTCGATGAAGCAGCAAGCATGATTGAGAAACTGCTGCAGCCTGTGGATGAGGAGCGCAACGAGCACAAGCGAATGCAGCTCAGGGAATTAGCTGCTCTGAATGGCACGCTGAAGGATGACCAGACTTGCTACTTGTGTGGCGACTCAGGCCATCGGTCTTATGAGTGTCCAAAGAAAGCAATGGACCTTTACAAGCTGCCAACCCACATCCAAGAAAAGGTGGACGAGCAGTACCAGAAGGATGTTGCTCGTGTAAGGCCTGAGGAGGCCGGCAAGCTGGACAACGAATACAAGTCATTCCTGATGGAGTTGGGTGGGGGCCCAGTAGTGGACCCCATGGGCGGTGGCCCCTGGCAGCCGCTTGGCAGCACTGGCATGGAGGACAATGGGGCTGCAGCAAGAATGAAGCGACCTGGCGATGACATGCCGGACGACTGTAAGCTGTATGTTGGGAATTTGTCGCTGAATTTCAGCGATGGGATGCTCAGGCAGCTGTTTCAGCCTTTTGGGGACATCATGCATGCGACGGTGCTGATGGACTTGCAGAAGGGGGCCAGCAGAGGCTACGGCTTTGTTCACTTTACAAACAATGCTGACTCCAGGCGTGCTGCAGATGAGATGAACGGCAAAGTAGTGGATGGACGCCCTCTTGTTGTGCGGCTGCGATCTGAGGGTCCACCCACCCAGAAGCCAAAGTATGGGACACAGGAGCTGGACGATTGCAAGCTGTATGTGGCCCACCTACCCCTCTCAATCAACGAAGCCACCCTCCGGAAACTGTTTGAGCCTTACGGGCAGGTCGGGGAGGTAAAGCTCATCACTGACCGTGTGACGGGTCAGGCGAAGGGCTATGGCTTTGTCAACATGGCTTCACCACAGGCAGCCCAGGGTGCCATTCAAGGCCTCAATGGATATCGGTTGGAGGGAAAGATGCTGACTGTCCGAATTGCAGGCCAGAGGCCAGCTCAAGGCCCTGGCACAGTGGCCACTTCTGCCAACGCCACAGTTTTGGCACCCCGGCCACTGGTTCCCATTCCAGGTGCACCACCAATAGGGTACTCGCTTGGACAACCCGGCCCGCCTAGACTGCCCCCGGTGCCTATGGCTTACCCACGTCCCCCAGTGATTCCAATGGTGGGTTCGGCCCCAAGACCCCAGCCGATGGTGCCGGTGGGACATATCCCGCAAGTACCGCTTGGCGGAATGGTCGCACCACAGCCTGGCATGGCCCCAGCTTACCCTCCTCAGCAAGTGGCACAGGGGCATTACCCTCCACCACCAGCCCAGGTTCCTCCTCACGGGTACATGGTGCCTCAGCAGTACAGCCAGCCAATGTACAGTGCTCCACATCCCATGCCTCACGCAGGGAGGGAGCAGCCACCGCTGCCGCCAAGCGCCCCTCCACCAAGCGTGCCCCCTCCGCCAGCAGGTCAAGTACAGAGCGAGTATGAGCGGTTCATGCAGGAGATGCAGGGGGGGCTGCCATCCTGATGCCCAGTGCTGTGATCTGGACGTTTCAAAACGCCAGCAATTCCACTCAACGCTTCGCCACTAACTGAGGTTCCTCTGCTGCTGATGGAGCTCGACACTGCTGCCAGAGCCCAGCGGCATGGGAATGGATTGCTGGGTGTGTGCCAATGGTTGGTGAAACTGACTTACATACCCTCGGTTATGTTGTGAGCGTGTGCGGCACAGGAAAACATGGATGCGATGTCAAGATATGTTGATGGAGCTGGAGTGACAAGGAAGGCGACTTTGGGCGTTTCGTATGTCAGTGTGCTATTGAGGGCTGATGCTGTGTGTGTCTGTGGTTGACCTTTTGTTTTGTGCTCCTCCCACTGCGCGTGAATGGTGTGGGCTGTGGCCGTGCTGCATGGCAATCGCCCCTTGCATGGGGGAGGTGGGCATGCACACTTGGAGACCCGGCACACCAGCGTGAAGGATAGGGCTCTGACCCGACTGCAAGTGCAGGATGAAGGTTCACAGGGAGGCCGTTGTCTACAGGGCATGCAAGGAGTTTCTTTTCATTGAATGCAAGGAGTTCTTTGGCTAATTGTGTGAGATGAGTGGCCCAGACTTGTGTGTTTGTGTCCTCTCTTGTGTGCTGTGACCTTTTTTCATGGCTCACGGCTGAAACAGGTGCTTGGCAAGAACCTCGAATGTTATTATAGCTTGGACCTGCTACACCCACACACAAAGGTGCAAACCGCGAGTGTCTTCTGTGCATGTTTGCCTTTGCTGCAGATGCTGCCAATGCTGCCAATGCCGCTATTTGCTCCACTGTAACTGCTGATGCTGCCCCTGTTGGTCAACTATTTGCCGCTGCTGTTGAACATTCGTTTCGCAACGAAAGCAGCAGGTACCCCAGCGGATATAGCACACAAGGTCGGAGCGCAATTGAGTGCGTTGAAGATGTGTCGTTTATAGCCTACCTGGGCAGCATTACTCCGATAGGAAACGCCTCAGAGTTGCCAATCTGGCCAAACTGCCAAACAAATCTGTCGCCCAGTCACAAAGCACCACTTTGTGGATTGTCGTGAGAACCTGCACGCTGTGTATGCTGTGTGTTTTCCTCGTGGTGTGCCTTTCTTTGGTATCAGCAGGTCGATGCAGAACGGCGACCGCTCAAACAGCCTCAGTTTTTTCGTGCTGTATGGATTTTATTGAATTTCGGCTCATCCTGCGACGAAGGTCGTATTGCAAGGAACGCATTGCCGGCGACGTGCTGCCAGTGCGGTTAGTGGCTGTCTCGTGGGTGACGAATTTCGTGATCCATTACATGCAGACGGACAAAAACTGGGGACAGGCAGGCAGGCACACACGCTAGGCTGTGGGGTGGTATCGCGTCGATTTTCGCCTGAACACCTGATTGTATGGCTCACGTGTGCCGCCCCAACAACAGATGGGCACTGGCTCGTCGGACCGGTTCTTTTCGAATCAGTGTCTGTTCGCAGAAGCAACAATATTCGCATTGTCATGCCTGATGTTTGCGTTGCCCCAACCGCCCACCCGGCGAGGGGACCTGGGAGGTCCAGAAATGGGCAGTGGAAATATTTATTCCATCACCCTGTCGCACTCTTCCCCGGTGGGTCAGGATGCCTCCCAATCCCATACGCTTGATCTGGACTTATTGTGCAGCAACCCCGCTTCAACCTTCAGTCTCTTCACCCTTCAGCCTTCAGTGTGAGGCTTCTCCAGCACCCAATGCTGTAGACGAGTGCTGTCCGCTTTTGTCGCAACATGTGCCAATGCGAGCTTGTGGGCGACCTGCTTCCGAGCATGTGGACCACACCTACTTGTCAGACGCTGTGCTGCTGGTTGGCCTTGCGCGTGCTCTTGGCACTTGCAGGCACGTGTTTGCAAATCCAGGTTGGGAAAGGTGGTTCCTGGAGGCCCGTTCTGCTTGGTGGAATTTAATCAGGCGGTGCTCGCACACTGGCCAAGGCAATTACACTTCTCCACATTTCGCGTCCATCACTATCCCTGCCAATACAAAGCCCATGAACCCCAGTTACACTATGCTACGCAATGCAAGAATAGTAACGCACCCAGTAGTAGGCAATTCTTTCAATCTCAGTTGAGCTCAATCCACGAGCGATGGGTGGGAGGGAGCAAAAAAGCAGGTGGCAGTCGTTGGGGCCTCCGCAAAAGTAGCGGTGCTGCTGGCCGACACAGCAAATACTCAACGGAGTCATTAACTGCTTGAAACCAAGTCCTGGATCTCCTCGAAAGTGCGCCTCAAAGAGAGCCTGGCGCATCGCCAGCACCCACCCACATCTCCCTAATCAGAAGCTCACCAACCGCTTTAATCGCATTCGTGGCGACCATGAGAACTACGATGTTCCGTTGCAGTGGACACCACAGGGGTAGGTGGCCGCCGAGGTGGCCGCCGCGGTTGCCTCTGTGACTCTGTCTCTCAAAGCAATGGCACGGAATCGGTGCATCTCACAGCGATGGTTCGCTCTGCCGTGGAGACTCCGTTTCTCTCGAGCTCACTGGGGCCTCGACCGCTGGCTTCGCGACACCCCAGATGGAACGCTCCAAGTGCTTCAACTCAGAGTAAAGGTCTTCGGGGCACTTGTCCATACTGAATGGCTGTCGGTTTGAAATGTAGTGCTGGGAGAGGTCGTGCAGTGTTTCAAAGCCATTGAACAGAGTAGACACCAAGTGGTCGTCTCCTACAACAGCGGCAATGCGTTCCTGCAGTGGAGCACAGAAAACACAGAAAGCAATCATAGCCCATTCAGCGAGCACCAGAGAGAGGGCCCTCCTGATTGTAGACAGAACAGCCACCAGATCATGGGGTACCAAAAGGATGGTCCCAAGTCAACACTGGGCAGATCATGGACATGGAACTATCTTGAGTACTACAACCACATGCACATGCTCTGCTTCTCTAGCACGATGGTGCAACTCCACGATGTGTACACACTAGTGTGGCTCTTGCAAAATGACTTCACCATAAGCAAGGAACAAGGACATATGCTGTAGCTCCGTAGACACAACAGCCCTCCTTTCTTCAAGATATTCCTGGATTAAGCATGCCATTTGAACGGCTTGCACACGGCTTTCACGGCTTTCACGATTCTTTCTGGGCTTCTCCTGTGTTCCCGGGGCTGCAGGTGCTCATTAGGTACTAGATCTGGTCGCTGTGGCAACTTTGCTGTCCATCAAATTGTCGTGAATGGATCAGGGGTTCTAACCAGAGTGGCGCAGCATTTCGAATTTCTTACTGGCGCCACTGTCATTGTTTCCGAGTGCAGTTCATCCGCTGCTGTCAACACAGGGTGGAAGCACACGCGCTTCGGATAGAGCAAGCTTGCCATACCTCTGATGCACACCTCCCTTCCACTTCACGCTTCAGACGTTCTGTCACTCTCCACTTGAAGTGTGTCATTGCATGGTACAACATGAGACGCACACAACAGAAACGGCCCACGCAAAGGGAATATGGGACTCCCTCCTGGTCGTGCTCACTGTCGGATTCGTCTTCACCACTGCTTGCAACGTCTTCCTCACCTCCAGTCCTTCCAACGGTCCTTAATCGCTGGGTCACAAGCCATTGAGGCTCATACACAGGCCCACTGAATGCCAGCACATAAGTTGCTTTGTTCCTAGAGCACATGTGACGGCAGGAAAGTCAGTGCACTCAGTGAGGCACAAAACGCCGTGGCCACCAGTGTTTCTGGTGTTGTGTCCAGGTTGCCGCTCTGCGACCTTACTACAGACCAAATTTATAGAACACTAGATCCAGAGCTCACATGTATCAAACAAGAAAGAAAGCAAGTACATCAATTCCGACACTGTCCTGCAACACAGTTCCGGACTGGGCCTGGTCACAACACATCAAACTTCTTCAGCGAGCCTTTTCCACAGTGCATCCATCGTACTTTAGCCCGTCCACAACCCAGTCCACAACACCTGGTGAAAAGAGTGCCATGCAAGGACTCACACGACTTGCACAATCTGCTGTCCACGCTGTTCAGCGATCCTTCATACAGCTACAAGTGTATGCCTAACTAGCCAGGATAGTATCACATGTGCCAACCAACCAAATATGATCACAATCCTACACAGCAGACTGATACAACAAGAGCACCATAACAACAATCCTAATTCACGAATGTACTCTTGTTGCAACACTGTGGGGATATCCATTTTCTACAATTCTCACTCGTTTTCTGGGCATTAGGTTCACAATGCTGGCTCCACTTAGGACGAAATTCCAGGCTACAAGTACATCGGAGACCTAACGGTGGACAACTGTGACACAATATTGCTTGGCATGGAACCTCCATGTTGCATGAAGAGGCAGGAACACAACACACCTTTTTCTGCCACAAGCTGCACAGCTTTCTCCCCTGTTTCTATTCCCTAATGAGATTCCAGGTCGTGTTTCTACCATCCTGCACAAATTGCTTTGGCGTTGATTCCATGATTGGCTCAGCACGACAAAATCACTGCACAAAGATCAAAGAAGGATTTGTCATTTGGAATCCAACCACTGGCAAGGGCGCTGAAGAAGTACCGACGGCCATGTTGCAAACTTTTCTCAGGAAAAGCAAGTGCTTAAAGATCTCTTCGGAAGGCGTTGATTTCGCAAATACTGTCCGTTTGTGCACTGGTCCAACACATCTTCTTCAGGAGTGACTGCAGAGCGTGTTGCTGCAATCCATTAGTCCAATGCTGGAACGGAGAAGCCGGTAGCAAGTTTCAAGGAGGACGGTCAAGGGATGGGCAAGCTTGCATCAGTTGCGCTGTGATTTCAAACCAGGGCCCTGAACATGAATCGTCCCACAAGCGATGCCAATCTATTTGTGAATCTTTAGCACATGATGCCCTGGGAAACAGGAACAAAGGGCCATCAGCAGGGGGCAGCCTGCAAGCCATCCTTGCGACTGCCACAGGAACAACTCACATGACATCACACAGCTTCCCTTCGATCTTCTTCGCTGCTTCATAGTAGATGGTTCCAGGCTGGAACTCTGACATAATCTGCACAGAATCTTGCACCTGAAGTTGCAGCAGGAATTCCAGGTAGATTTTGAAGAAGGAGCGCAGTGGCATGGATTCCAGTGACATCTGAATCGGACGGTCCTGGTTCACTCCCCTCCCAGTCTTTGGTTTCTCCAGTTCGTGGTCTGACTCAACAATGAACCCTTCCAAGTCATCGGAGCTCTACACATTGCCAACAGAAGCGATACATGAAGAGGTGGAAACACAAAGCAAGCAATATCGCAGGCATATGACCGCAGGCACACGACCATTCCTACCATGGAAATGAAGCTACGCCACCAGCACGTATGAGCACTAAATGTGGTTCTTTGTGCATCCTTCAGAACTTCTCGCTGACTTTGCTAACTCAGATGAATGGCGGTGTCTGAAACGCAGGACTATTTTGACACCAAGCACATTCATTCATACATTATGTCAAGATCACAATGCACACAAGGCTGAAATGGCCAGCACAAGAGCGATGGGAAAACATTACAACCAACCTCTCCACCATCATTGGAATCTGATGGGCTTGTGGATGAGTGCAGAACTTGTGTCCGATGTTGAGCGATACGCTCCAGGAACCCTATGGTCCTGGGTGCAGACTTTGCATGCCTCCTTGGCTTTGCTACTGAGTCAACACAAACTGAGATGAGTAATAAACACGGTCAAAATCACCACCTGGCGTGTGCGACACAATAGCATGACAATTGGCACACTAGTCAGTGACATTAACACCTGGAGTTCTGCATGGACAGGAGGGCAAGGAGGTGCATCCTGCGTCACTGCTGCTCGTATCCACTATGTCTGTTGGCTAAAAAACGCCCTAGACACTGAACAGGCAGCACTCTGATTGACCTCAAGCCCAAGAGCACTGCGGATATATAGGAATCTGTGTGGGTATACTCTCAAAATGGCCACGAAAGCCCTGTGGGAGATAATGACGACACCCATACAAAAAGGAAGGATGCCCACCACATAATTGAGGCCTGCGCAAGTGCACCTTCCACTGTCGTATGCAGCTGCAATCATGTCATTCTGGACTGGTTTGATCGTCAGGAACAACAAAAGCAAGTGGGTATTCCAATGCAGCCTCCCAAACCAATTCATTTGTTTTATTCCGGAAGAGAAAGTTCCATAGAGCATGTGAGACACACAGTGCATCAGGTGAAAACAGGACAGCAAAAAGAGTTTGGCAACGGTACTACTCATGCTGAGCTGTTTACCTCCTCAACTTCCCATGCTGGTGCATTTTTATCCCAGCATTTGTAGGGTGCTTGCAACATGCAGTTGGTAACCTGGAGCAGCCATCAGGGTATTGCAAGCACTGTACATGAGCTTTGATGCATGATGACCAGCAAGGACAATACCCTGAAGCTGAGGAGGTGCACAGTTAGATACTGGCTATCGCAGGACAAGCCCTGGGAGGCAGCCCACTGTATGTTGTAAAATGTTGTAAAACATAACAAACCAACCAAGTGCTCAGCATAGCTTAGCCAGACCAGCCAATTGTGCACCAGTGTGCATATCTCCCACACATTCTCTGATAGAAATACGGCACTATGTTTGTATGTCATCACAATGAAAAAATAGCTGCATAGCTGCTAACTGGCTACAAGCATTGTACACCATTTATTGAAAATATACCTACAGCCTTGTGCTATAATTCTGCATTCCTCAGTAAGGGACGCAACATAGGAAAACCAGTTGGAACCACGTTTTCAATTCTGCACTTACATTTGTGCCTAATACCACGCTATGCACGATGGCAGGCATCCGTTTCTAACCGCATTGCTTCATAGTAATTTTGCAGGTGTGCAATCAGTTGGTGACATTACCAAAACCACGTTGGCTTCATTTTTGTAAACAGGTACTACAGGATTCACTGAGAACCATCGTTTAGAAGAACAATGGCAAGCTCCCACCAGCAGCTTGGCGAATGATGTAGTTACTTAGGGAGCCACAGGGTGCTGATTCAAGCATGCACATATGTGAGGATATAGTTGTGCGGGACACACACCTGGTGCAACGGCACAGGACGTGTTTTCTTCAACACCGGCACTTCCCAAATCCAGGCAGCCTGCATCTTCTTCAGAATCCGTCAGCTCAATGCACTGCTTTCTGGTCTGTAGATGCTTGTGAGCTTGTTCCTCAGACAAACAATGCAATCCTACATCCGAACTTTGCCCGCAACAGGGTCGGCGCAAGTCATCTTCAAGTGAGCTCTCCTTGAGAACAGCTGCATTTCCTGCAGATACCAGTTTTCGCTTCCTACCTACCCCTCGATGGCCAGCTTTGCTTCCAACACCTGCATTCTCTGTCCCCAACTGGCATTTCTCCTCCTCTCTCACACAAGGAGGTTCCAATGGTGTGTCACAGCCATCACCTCCTGCATCACCAAAGACCTTCCGCGAGCGACTGGGCAGATCCTCTTTCAGCTCTTGGCCGCTGGTCACCTCATCCACTGGAGATGATGGTGCCTGGTCACTCCTGAACGCATCAGTATTTCTTGTGCCATTTGTCTGACTTCCGATTAGGTTGTCCCAGCTCCTTTTCTTGTGGCTCCTCAGATTGTATTGCGATGCATGGCTGCCAAACTCACTGGCCACCTGCTGGGTTGCCTTTTTGGGAGTGTAGCCATATCCCTTCTCATCCTTGCTCAGTTGTGCATTTGTGCCCTGCCGTTTGTTTCTTCCAGTTCGTGGCCGGAGATTGCGCCCCCCCGATTGTGCTTGTTTGCTTTCCAGAGCAACTGTGCCTACAGCAACTTCAGCATCTTCATCTTCAAAGTCGTCCAGTATTGCACGCCGTTTTCGCCGTGGTGAGACGTCAACAACCTCTCCGATGGAGTCTTCAAGACTGTCTTCCACATGCTGTCCACATTTCTGTAAATGCCTGCCCTTTCGCTTTGATGCAGGTGTTTTCTTCCCACCACTGGATATGGTCCCACTTTTGCACCCGTATGACGGCAATCTGTGCACCCACAGAGAAATGAGCCGTCAAATCCACACAGCGCACGGCTGACACTTGCGAATTGTCTCAGCCCATCGCGGCATCCACTTCTACAATACATCGGTGCCTGCATGCTCATGCCCACCATGGATGATGAATACATATTCGCCATGTTCCCCACAACTTCCATTTTCCCATATTTCCCATATTTCAGATGCACACCTGTCTTCAATCCGCCTCCAGGCACCTCCCGTAGTGTCTTGAAAAGGCTCGCTAGCAGTCGCGTCGCTGTCGTCGACAATGAAGTCATCCGATCCTTTGGAACGGACAAAAGCCCAAAAAAGTAGACATCAGCAGCAGACTAAGAGCGTCACGCCAATGCACGCCTTCCAAACTGAGAACAAGTTTCCATGCCAAGGGATCCGTCAACTGACCCAACGCACAAGGCAACGGCTCAAACCTACAAGATGCAGTGGAAGGTGCGTGTAAAGCCGTGGGCACTACGCTCACCTCTCAGATATCTCAACGAAAGAATCCTCGCAAATAACAATTTCGCGCGAAAGCACAGATCGGTGGACGCGAAAAGACTCTACTTGAGCGCGCTAGAAACCACACGATCGCGCGCCAGCATCTAAACTCGGCCACTACTGACAACCGCAGGCGTTGGCATCTCGGATTCCGGCTGGTGCGTACCGTAAGAGGAGCTTTCCCCGCTGAAGTTTGCCCCTTGCACGAATCCGCAGCGCCTTCGCCGCAGCGGCATTGTGCCGAGCAGTGAATCTGCGGTGCCTCCTCGCTTCGGGTCGAGAAACACGCACAACGGCGAAAAAGGCGCCAAAGTGGCTCGGGGGTTGCTGCTCATGACGGCACGCGAATTGACAATGGCGGCATGGTAATGGGGGGCATCGTGCCCGTGTTAGTGCATGGATGCAGCGCCCGGGCAACGGCCAGTTGGATTCTGGTGCATTTTTCCGAATAAGCATGCGTCCCGCCCCTGCAATCCAGAGACTGGCGTCGTTGCCAGCTTCACAAATGTGGAACCTGCTTGGGACCAAATGCAGTGTGCTGAGATGTATTCTGGCAAGCCACCTCGCTGGTGTGCCCTTCAATGGGGACACTGTCGTTCAATCATGAACGAATCATGACTGTTGATCAACAGGCAATCCCTCTTACTTGTTCCATTGCTTCGAAGGTAATTGGCTCTGCCTAGTTGTCAGCGTTCGCTCTGGGTGTGAGCCATCCATTCCCTGAGCTCAGCCACCTGAGACAGTGGAGTCTGTGCTCTCCTCCAACAACGTGTGCCAGCTGGTTACCTGGTTCAACCAGGCGCCTGTATTTGGGCACACGCGCACGTTGCTAGCGGCCTCCAAGGTCAACACCAGAAAGGAATGTTGGACACTGAACAGCCCAGATGGACAAGACTTGGAATGTCCCTCCCTGTTCATGTTCAAGAATGGCATGTCGCACAACAATGGAATCTCTCTTGAAGCGGGATCGGGGAGTAATGTGGCCATATCATGAGTGCTGCTGCCGCATATACACAACCAGTGATTTTGCCAGGGGAAAGGGTGGTGAGAAAAGGGGCAACACTGTGGTCAATACTGTGTCATTCCTTGGTAAGCACATGGGGCACAGGTGAAGAATGTCTACAACTACAAGTCTACAAGCATGTCTTCAACTAGTTCTACTTCAGCTTGGATCTAACCTACACATCCTACACACGCAGATACAATATGAACTGCCACGAACAAGAAGCCCCAGACATACACAGCAGACGTGGCTTGGTTGCTTGCACAGGTCAGGTCCGCTGGTTGATTGCAGTAACCTGAGAAGTGTATCCATCTCCCCCGAAACCACAGAACTGCCTGGGCATGTATGCTTGCATGGAGCAAAACTAATCAGCAAACAATGTCTCAGTGTCAAACGTGCTGTTGAACTGCTGGCACCCAAGACCATGCTCCATGAGCATACTATTAAAACATTGTACGGTTTGGGTTGGTCCCCAACATTTCATGGCATACTGCCCAATATGCCCACATAGTTTTTCATGTTCTGTCCAATCCATCCTTCCTTGGATATCACCGCATTCATTGCAGTAAAAGGCAATCGAAAGGCAATTAAGGAGCAGCGGAAACAAGTACAGCCCCAACTCCTGCTCCAAGTGCCCAATCTCTTCCTATCATTCTCACCAATGTAAGGTCAATCTCCTCTATCCATGATCTATGTTGGCTTCCTGGAGACCTGCTGGCTTTGGCGACTGCTGGAGGGGACAAGGCCACTGTCGCAAAAGCAGACACTTCCGAAGCTCTTTTTGCTGTAAGGGGGATGTGCACACAACTACAGCTTGCAAGTAGCACTGATCGCATAGACCACAACATGCAGCCCTTCGATTCCCCTCATTTTGGCGCTTGACGAGCAGGTTGAAAAACCTCAGTGTGTAAACCAGCTCCAAGGCATACCTGCATCTTCCTATGCAAAGCCGTCATTTCACTTAGTCTCCTCCACTGCTATGTGGCTTGCAAACGAGAGGTACACGTTCCACACCAGAGCAGTAATGTTTGCGCACAGCACCCTAAGAGTTGGCGGTACAAGCCAGAAGTTAAAGAGCTGAGCAGGCACCCAGATCTTCCAGTTCATCACAACAGTGTTGAACCAATCCTGCTTCAATTTGGCAGGAATTTGCGCTGTCTGTCCCTCCAGCGTCATCAAAATGGAAATAAAGACTCCACAGAAGGTCGGCGCAAAGGCGAGCTGGTCAAGGGCCAGAGATCCAAGCACGCCCTTGGTTCCCGGCACCGTGAATATCTTGGTTAGAGCTGTGTACCAATAGTGCAGAGCGGGCCCCACCAGGAACACGCCGAGACCCGTGAACACGACAAACCGATGGAAGTCAAATTTCGAATCCCCATTGAACATGCCCTGGCACAACGCGTCCCCAAATCCATTCAACAGCCCGGAGGTCCACATTTTGGTGATCACAGGCCTGATCTCCAGCTGCCGCAGGTATGCCGCCCACACGCCCGCCACCCAAGCACTCACGCCCCCGCCACCTTCCCCTCCCCCGCCACCGCCGCCACCCAAAGTTTTAGAAATCCCACCTCCACCTCCAGCCCCTCCCGAAGACGCGGAGAATACCCTCCCACCGCGAGGCGCACCGATGGGCAACTTGGAGGAATTGACGCATGATCGCAGCCCCGCGTTTCGGCCCTCCAAGCCGCAAATGCCGCTCGACCGACGGGCTTGCGCATAGCCGCTTCCTCGAGCGGTTGTCCACAGGCGCAAGCATGGCACATCAGTTGCGCCGCTGCGTAGTGCCGTTGCGACGAGGCGAGAGGGGCCGACCAGCTGCAGGCATCCGCGCCGCAGGTTCTGCATGCCTCACTCGCTCGGGGTGTCGCCACAGGGGGTTCCCGATCGGGGAAAGCCCTTTGTTCGTCTCTCGTCGCCGTTTGCTCACGATCGAGAAGGGGACAGGTGCGTGGAGTACCCGTCCGCCAGATATCAGCTGAGAATGTGCACGCCGTGTTGTGAGCAGAAGTCAGGTCCGTGGGCCACCTCCTGTCTGTCAGCAAACTTCTCCTTGGTCTGGGTGCAGGACAATTGTGCCTGGTGACTGAGAGGAGCCTTCTGCTGGAACGCTTGCGACAAAATGGCTTCATCAGAACATCGAAACGACTGGTCTGCCATGGGCGCATTGTGGAATTAATGTGCCAGATGACTACCAGACCACTATAGAGTTGATTCTACTGGAAAAATATGCTGGGGGGACTAACATGATTTCTGGAGCGGAGAAACACCATCCTGGCTCCCACTCCCAAGGATGAACGCATTGCCAGGTTTGAACTGGGGCGAGAGGCTGGCTCATCGTCAATGTGGCGATTTTCAAAACGCCCCTACCAAGATGACCTGTTTGAGGGTGTGTATTATTAGTTGTTTAATTGATTTATCTGGTCTGCTGCAACCTTGTTTGAGTTGCTGAGCATGGCCTGGAATAAGTGAGTTAATGATATACTGATTATCCTGTTCTATTGCGCAATGGCCTGGAGTCCACCTGGAGAGAGCTACCCTTGCTGTGGCGCCAATGTACAGACCCCCGACATATGACTAAGCTGTAACGGAGCCGTGAGCTGAGCCTTGCAAAATTGATCTAGAAATGACGTCTCGAGCCGCATGAGTCATCAATGAGGGAGACAGGAGCCGGGAATTCATCATCAGTAAGCTATTTTAGTTAAGTGCGTTCGTTTTGATGGCATGTCAAGGCCAGAACTAAAGAATGCATCAACGGCCATTATTGACTTCATCATATTTTACTAATTTGATTGTTGGATCATTAGAGAGGGACGTGCTTGGACTGAGCGCGATTGTTGGGGACTGGAATCGCTTGCTAGAGAATGAATTGAGCTGGGTGTAAGGAAGTTATGATGGGTTGTATCATGTTGGGGACAGGTGATTGGAGAACTTGATAAGATTGGGGACAAGCTCAGGGGTTTTTGTACGGGGATTGCAGCTTGGGAGGCTTCTCGAGGGGCTGGCTAAGACTGGGGACTGGAACGTGGCCAGACCGGGGACTAGAACGTGGCCAGGACCGGGGACTGAAATACACGTTTTGTGGCATAAATCTGCATGGAACATTCTTGCGAGAATAACTCTTTCTGGACTCACCATCGTTGCTGTGCATGTGTTTGTTTTCCAAGTTGTTCCCCTTGGACAGTGAAGTGCCGCATCTCGTTTTGCCTTGGGGAAGGAGGCGACCGCGGTGCCTCCCGTCCATCGGGACTGCACTCGACACCTACCAACCCATTGTGACAGCTGGTCTGGCACTTACGCCTGCGCTGCAGGACAGGCCTGGTCTGCATCCGTCTGGCGCGGCTAAGGTACGTGGATTACCGCCACACCAACGACGGCGTCCTTTCGTCAGGGCACTGCACGATGAGATTGCTGGCTCGCACATTGTGAGCGGGGGGGGGGCAACTAACCGTCCATTACCGCTGTGTCATCATCATCATCATTTTTACAGAACAAGGCAACGAGGTAGCCGTCAGCTTCCTATATTGAGTGAGGAAAGCAGAGTCTGTGATCAGTTCGTTGAAATTTAACGGTAAACACAAACAATGTCTATGTGTCTTTTATAACTCCTACTACTTAGAAGCGATGATGATACATCAAAAGAAATGTTCTCGCCAGTTGGCGAGCAGGAACCTAAGCAAAAAGGGTTTTTGCATTACGACATCGCAAAATACAAGAGTGGCTTCGACGGATGTTATCAATGTCCCATAATCAGACACCTGCGTCCTCATCCTGCCCTCAAATCCAAGGAAATGCCGTGGTGAAGGGCCCCAACGCCCCGTTCCCAGCCGCTTTCCAGACGGTCGCGCCCGGCCACTCCCGCGAACAATGCAACCCCGAAGCGTCCCCGCAACTTCCACCGGCACGGCCTTGCGCGCCGTCAGCAGACTCCCCGCGGTGCACCGCAGCCTGCACGGGGCGCAGCGGCCAAGGCCATGCGCCCCTGTGCGCGCGTATCAGATCACTTACGTGGGAGAGGACGGATCCGAAGTGCGGGTGCAGGCCTCCGAGTCGGATTTCCTGCTGGACGTGGGCGAGGAGAACAGCGTGGACATACCCGCCAGCTGCCGCGGCGGCATGTGCGGCACCTGCGTGTGTAAGCTCACATCAGGAGGTGCGTTTGCCTCCAGTCCGTCCGCAGCGCTGCTTCGAAGACGCCGCAGGGCCGTCGCTGCTCTCTGTCCATCACGCTCTATCGGGGCGGCATATCAGATGACGGTAATGAGCACGACGCAGAGCGATTGGGACCCGTGACGCGTATACTCCACGGGCAAGCTTGAGGTTGGCTTGTCGCCATCACGTCGGGCTCGCGCCGGCTGGATTTTGTGGTGAATGCGTGTGGTCGTGTGGGATGCAGAGGTGGACATGAGCGAGGCTGGGGACCTTGAGGGCGTCTTGTCCCCGGAGCAGCTGGCGGCGGGTTATATTTTGACGTGCTCCTCGAGGCCCAAGTCGGACTGCACGGTGGAGTGGAAGCAGGACTGGGGCGTGTCGGTGCTGGACGAGTGGAAGGGGTGACGATTCGGGGATCTGAGATCGCATGAGAATGCAGATCATGACGGTTTCAACAATGCGGGGTGGCATGGATATTGGTGTTAGGAGACGTGCATCTGGTGACCGTCTTGTACCCCATGCCGTGCACGCCGGTGAACTGCCCGAAATTCGGTGGTCTTCTGCGGTCGCCGGGTGGCCAGCTGATGTGTCGTTTCTCCTGGCGTGATACTTGTCTCCCTCCACCCGCGTGATGGAAACATCTCTGTGTACGGTAGAGTGGATTGAAAGCGCACTGTGGTGTGGTGTTGGACACCGGTGTCCAACGCCAACCTTTTCAAACACAAAGCCCATGGCTGCGCTTTCATGTTTGTCCCCTCCTTCGCAACAAAATCAAAGTGTACTCAACACAGCAGTATGTGCATCACCACTTCCCAAACATGAACGCAATCAAATGG
>CAJHUC010002275.1:0-14694 GCA_905146915.1 Ostreobium quekettii | reverse complement strand
GCCCGAAGTCCAATCCTCGGGCTCATCATCCCAAGAGGCTGCAGCACAGGCTGTGCAGCAGAGCTGGCTTGACGCGGCATCACCACCACCTAAGGGACCACTACGTTTCCGACGATCAAAGAGGAGAAGACGGGCCCCATCCTCCCCACAGCATATGGACCCCATCGAGGCCGAAGTCGAAATGTGGTTTGAATTGAAATGGACACCAGCATGTGAGTATCAAAAGAAATGGAGTGCAGGGGATTGGTGGCGAGAGAATCATACCAGCTTCCCCTTGGTGGCCAGGCTTGCACGTCGAATACTAGCAACACAGGTGAGTGGTTGAGTACAACTGGCTGTGCATACATGCCACAGTGCCCTTATGAAGTTCACAGGCTGAGAAGTACTGAGCATTTTTGGTTGTGTTGCAGGCCTCCAGCGCCAGTAGTGAACGATCTTTTTCCAAGGCCGGTCTAATAGTTCGGGCCAAGCGCATGGTTCTCAAGCCCGAGAACGTGGATCATTTAAGCTTGCTAGGGTGGCAGATGGCAGAGAGTGGATGGTCGGAGCAGAAGCTAGCGCATCGACGCACGAAGGGGGGGAAGGGAGGGAAGGGAGGGAAGTAGTGACTTTGGATTCCAAAGTTTGGATCACCACCGGTGACCACCCTCGTTGCCCCGGCGTGGAAACTGTGGAGTACCGCCGCAGCAAGGGTGCGGTTACCATAGAGATAGAAGATAAGATATCATGACTTGTAATATTCCGCTGTCCTGTGTTGATGTGCACACCTTGAACACACTATGTTGAGTGGTGGATGAACCTTGGGTATCATATAGATAGAAGAAAATTTTATTCAAGAAATGCGTCCCAACAAGTACTGCGATTGGTGGATAGACTTTACAGTCGCTGCCCTGGCGTGGAAACTTCTGAAGTACCGCCGCAGCGAGGGTGCAATAGGTAGAGATGGACGATAACAAATAACGACTCGTATTATTCATTGCCCGTTTTCATGTGTTGAGCTGTTGAACTTCGACGTACTATGTTGGATGGGCTTTACACTCGCTGCCCTGGCGTGGAAACTGTGGAGTACCGCCGCAGCAACCCATCATTATATGTGATACGTATCACCCATTCCCAAGTATGTTGAGTGGCTCAACTGCGTTCAGAGGTGAACCCTCTTTGCCACCTGCCTCTGAGGCAGGTGAGTCAGGTGATGTGGCTGTGTGTGTGTCCGCATTTGGTATTACAATTATGCCGAACCCTTGCTGGAATGGCCGGGAAGACTTGCAATGGGAGTGTGGTACGCACTGCGTATTACGCAGCAGTACCAGCCGTAGCAAGTGGTGCAGGATTGCATGCATACACTGGAACTTTACACACGGCTTGTGTGTTGTTCAGTTCTCCAAAACACTCCATGTATTACAAACCGCAGAATACATGACCTGGAAAACGCCCACACACGTTTATGAAGCGTGCAACTAACACAATTCGAGTTGCTGCAAAATGGAAACCCCTGGCAACTTCGCCTTGACCTTGCCGTGGCTGGAAAGCAAGTACCTACGGGACAGAACGGACCAAAATTATGAATCCACGGATGTTTTGTTGCGGACCGGACGCCGCGCACGCCCTCCATTAATTTAACGGCAAATAACGGTGAAGAAAAAGTGAGAGCCGGATTCTGCGGACGGCAGTACGGCAAACAGCGGACCGGATGTTACCGGACGAATATCACACTCACTTTTACGAACCGGACGCTAACGAAGCGGACGTACCCGAAAGTGTGGCTACCTTTACGATATCGTGGCGATCGCCACCGGTATCAGACTTAACAATGAATAACACTTACACAGCGTCCTCGGTGGTGTGTGCTGCTCGGGCAAGTTGAGTATCAAGGGCACGCCGGGAAGGGCCTGCAGTTATGATTTGTAGTACGCCGTGATGATGTGTCCTGTGTGTGTGCTGCCTGCGGCCGAGTACTGGCGGCGATCGCCGCCGGGAAAGGCCTGCAGTTCTAATGAATAACACGCCATAATAATGTGTCCTGTGTGTGTGCTGCCTACGGCCGAGTACTGGCGGCGATCGCCACCGGGAAGAGCCTGCACTTCTGATGAATAACACGCCATAATAATGTGTCCTGTGTGTGTGCTGCCTGCGGCCAGGTACTGGCGACGATCGCCGCCGGGAAGGGCCTGCAGTTCTGATGAATAACATGCCATAATGATGTGTCCTGTGTGTGTGCTGCCTGTGGCTGAGTACCGGCGGCGATCGCAGCCGGGAAAGGCCTGCGCTTATGATTTCTAGTACGCCGTGATGATGTGTCTTGTGTGTGTGCTGCCTGCGGCCGACTACTGGCGGCGATCGCCGCCGGGAAGGGCCTGCAGTTGTGATGAATAACACGCCATAATGATGTGTTCTGTGTGTGTGCTGCCTGCGGCCGAGTACCGGCGGCGATCGCTACCGGGAAGGGCCTGCACTTATGATTTGTAGTAAGCCGTGATGATGTGTCCTGTGTGTGTGCTGCCTGCGGCCGAGTACTGGCGGCGATCGCTGCCGGGAAGGGCCTGCAGTTGTGATGAATAACACGCCATAATGATGTATCCTGTGTGTGTGTGCTGCCTGTAGCCGAGTACCGGCGGCGATCGCTGCCGGGAAGGGCCTGCACTTATGATTTGTAGTACGCCGTGATGATGTGTCCTGTGTGTGTGCTGCCTGTGGCCGAGTACTGGCGGCGATCGCTGCCGGGAAGGGCCTGCACTTATGATATGTAGTATGCCATGATGATGTATCCTGTGTGTGTGCTGCCTGCGGCCGAGTACCGGCGGCGATCGCCGCCGGGAAGGGCCTGAGCTAAGTATTAATAATTTGCCAAATGAGTCAATTGAAAAATGGAAAATAGCTCAATGGCATGTTGGGCGGCACTTTGTGAAGGCACATCCAGCTTTCCTGGGTGCCATGACCATGCGTCCATTCGCAACAAGCTTCTCCACACCCGACTAGATTTTGGCCTGCCACCAAAGGTGGCGGCTGTACACAAGACACAAGAGGATGAGATAAGAAGAAACCTCCTTGCAGCGTTCCGCAATGAACTTGATCACAAGCGCCCCGCCATCACGACTGACAGGGATAGGGCTATGATTAACGGGGCCCAACACGAAGCTCTTTTCGATTGGCACCCGTGTGTGTGCCATGTGTTGAACACGGCTGTCCAATATGCGTTGGCGGATGTGGAGTCTGTAACTGCTCCAGTACAGGCATTCTCTGTGCATGTGCGGAGGTCTCCATTAGTCCAGACAGAATTGGAGAGGCTGCAACGTGTGTTTTTGCAGCAGAATTTTGGTGATCATGGTGCGTCCGACCCCGACGTTGTAAGTGTTTCGTGCTCTGATGAGGAATTGGGGAACGACGCCGTGAACGACGAGGATGACCCGGGGTACCTCTCCAATGAATTGAAATGGTCAATGGATGGGACCCCGCTCCCAAGACGGGTGTTGCGTATGAGTGGATGGTGCCCAACACGTTGGAATTTGGTGTATTTCCTAATCCGGCATGTGTTGCTGCTTGAGCAATATGACCTCCAAAAAAGTGGAGATCGCTGCAGAGAAAGAGAAGAAAAAAAGATCCAAGGGGAAGCAAGGAGGACAAGAAGGAGAGGAGGAAGAGAAGGATGCCAGCTATATATTTGAGCCCCATGTGTGGACGGGTTTGCGGCAGTTGCGGGGCGTTTTGGAACCCATCAGAGAAGTCTCCGAGCGCCTTGAAGGCGATCAGTATGTGACTATTTTAGATACATTATACTTTCTGTTGAAGTTGATATACGATAAGGTGGGTACAGTGGATGATAGTACGGCGGGCAGTGATGCGGGCTACGTGTTTGCGACGGCTTTCAAAAAGAAATTGTTGAGCATAATTGACGATCCTATGTTGGTGTACTCGTGGGGTCTTGCTGCAGCAATGGATGGTAGGAGGTGCCATCTACAGTGGATGCGAAGAATATGGGATAATAAAAGCGACTGGCCTATGGTCACAGAGGACTACCCGACGTTCAAGAGTTTCATTGACATGCTCATGTTGGAAGTCTCCAAACTGGTGAGTGGCACACGTAATGCAATATGTTTGTAGTAACGGAGTATGCTTAATGTGATGATGAAAACGTGATGGTGTACAAGTGGCACTTTGGGGTACCGGCCACAAGGCCGGGACAGAAGTTTGCTTGGTTGCATGTTGAAATGCAAGTATTTTGTTGATTTGTAGTTCAGGCAGTTGAAGGTACTGGCCTTAAGGTCAGTATAGAAATTGTCTTTTGTTTTTATGTCCAAATGCATGCATGTGTTGGATTTGCAGTTGGACGCCCATATGAATGGCCCCACTGCGATTCTGGACAATGCGGCTCCACTTTCTGATGGTGACGACGTGCCCGATGTCAGTCCCAAATATGTGAGTTGGTTGGACGAGGCCAGTGACCCAAGGGACAGGGGGAAGTTGCGCCCAACAAGAAAAACTTTATCCAAGAAGCGTAATCCCAATCTGGCGACATTCCCCGACAACATCGAGACAGCCGTCGCAGAGTGGTTTGAATACACTTGGCAACCAAAAGGTCTACAGGAACTCTGGTCGGCAGAAGACTGGTGGCGCAGCAACGAGTTGAGGTTTCCTCTGATTGCAAAATTGGCGCGGAGAGTGCTGGCCACGTAGGTGAGCTGGCACGTCTCTGACTGTATGCTTGCATATTTGTTTGTCCATCTTCATTGTTGCTAGACACATTGGCCCAGTTCAGTTTGGGGATGTTGTATTGGGGTTGACGCCATGCTTTTCCATGTGCAGGCATCCTCCGCATCATCAGAACGGAGTTTTTCAAAATCCGGCTTGGTGGTCGCCGCGAAAAGGATGGTCATGACCCCTGCTAATATCGATAGGTGAGGTGGCGCGTCCCTAGCTGTCCACTTGCATATCTATATGTCCATCTTCGTTGTTGTTGAACCCATTGGCGAAGTCTAGAGTAGGGATGAAGGTATGCTTTTTTTTGTGTGTGCAGGGGGTCATTGGTGGGATGGTACATGCAGCGCCAAGGGTGGGAAGACCGCCGCGAAAGGAAAAAAAATAGAAAGAGCATGGCAGCACGCACCAGGATACGGAGGTGTGTAACTGAGCGCAGGAAGTCAAAGACGTCATCGAGGACCACATCAAAGTCCAAGGCATCAGATGACAAACCATGACGAATTTTGTTATAGTTGTTGCGAGTGAACGTATGCATTTGGCAAAGGATTACTAGCTATTCATTAGCACAGCAAGTACCGGCTGTGGGTTGGCCGGGAAAACGCAGCGGGGGATTGCCGTGTACCCCAGGGTATGTTTATATATGTAGTCTAGCGTTTGCAAGGGATGGCCAGGAAAGAACGGCGGGTTGCATCCCCTGTGGCAAGGAGTACCAGCCGTGGGTTGGCCGGGAAAACGCAGAGGGGGATTGCCTTTGGGCCCATGGTGTGTTTATGTATATAGTTTAGTGTTTGCAAGGGATGGCCGGGAGAGAACAGCGGGTTGCGTCCCCGGTCTGGCAAGGAGTACTATTCGAGGCAGCATTTATGATGGCATGGACTGCGTATAGGTAGACATACGTTGTTGACACATGTAATAATATTGCACCTCGTTATGTCACTGCTGTGGCCTGTATCTAGAGGCAAAGGGTGCTGGACAGAGGGAAAAAATCCGCTTGCCAAAAATTGCCTCCAACAGAAACCGCCGTTGACCAACAGAACGTTACAAGAATCTCAAAGTCTGTGACGGATGGCAACAGAACGCCAGAAAAGGCAGCAAAAAAAAAAGCGCTTTTACAGAAACCGCTGGCTACAAACACCCCCTTGACGGACAGCTCCAGAGCCAAAAAAATGAAAGCTGATGTGGCATGAACGGCTACGGAAACCCATCCCTGGCTAAGTAACGGAAAATCGACGGACGGATTTTTTGGGTACAAAAAAATTATAGAAGTAAATTAACAGAAAAAAAGCTGAGCGGCCACGTCTATTATATTCTCATATCCCCATAATCCCCCTTGCACCTACCTTTGCCATGGGAATTTATGGGTCTCTAATCTTTATATGTTCCTGTGCTTGTGCCTCCAGCTATTCAAAGCCAGTTTAGGGACTCCAATAGCCTCATCCACCATGGCGTCAAGCATGACAACTTTCCGATAGGCCTGGATTACCGCACACAATCGACTTTGGCCATGCCAAGGGTGCCCAGATCCATGCACCTTCCAGCACGTGCCCTACTGTGATAGCAAGTACTTAATAGGCTCCCTAATTAGGCCCTGGCTGTGTGGCATGTACTAGGCCCACCACGGCAGTGAGCACAGTTAGAGGAATGATGTGGTGGACCTGACGTTTTTGTTGATGTACTTTTTGCAGAGCAACATGGTATGGCAAGGCCTACAGGCAGCCACCAAGAAACAATAGTACCAAAGGGTCAGCAAGACCAGGGCAAAGGTGCGGCTGGGGAGTGGGAGGCAAGGCATGTGAAGGCGTGTGTCAGACTTCTGCAAGGCTGTTTAGGCATCCAACATATGTTCGCTACCTGCAACGATTGCTACTAAAAATATCCAAAAGGGAGCCTTTGCCTTCGAGTTGCAATGCCTGGTGCAGCGGCATCCAGCCATCTTTGTTGGTCCACCATATGAGTGCAAATGTGCATGCCCTTAAGCATGTTCCATCTGCGATGTGAGCCTGACTATTTTGAAATGCTGCAGATCTTGTGTATGAAGGCAAATGGCTTTTTGTGAAGTTGTGGTTGGAGGACCTGTGCCGCGGATGCCCCCAGGACTTCATGAACTACTCCACATATGCAAGGACTGGAATACTATAGCAAGTTAGACTATACAGACCAGAGGAAGAGGTTTTAGGACTTTTCCATCATCAAGGTGTGTGATGTTTGTTGTGGGTCATTGCAAAGACAACATCCTAAAGGGAATCATGATTTTGTGTCTCAGAAATGTGCTTCGCTATTAGTCAAGTGATCACTCTATTTTGATTCCAGTCATCCAGAGGTGACTCCAGTTTTGGGTCAAGAGGAAAATTCGGGACCATCAATTTTGGTCACCTGGTCCTGAATTTCATTGGTGAGAGATATGAGAGGGGGGATTAAAGTAGGACTTTGTCAAGACACTTGCTGGGTCGACATTCTGTCCCAACTGGAATCAGCCTAGGTCAACGATATTACTATTGGCGATCAAACCTACTGGCTATTAGGTGGATTATTAGAGATAAGGGATTGCAACAAGCACCTAAGGACACAGTGGCAATTGGTGGTACCAGATGTGCCAAACATCAAAAAGCAAGTTCTAAGGGAATTACATGAAATCCCTTACTCAGGCTATCTCACTACTACAAGACATTGAAGGATACACAACGTTTTTTCTATTAGACTGAGTACACTCTAGATATTCGCAACTTTGTCATGGGGTGCCCAGTACACCAACAAGAGAAAGCTATCCACTATGTGCCAGCTGGACTTTTATAGCCTCTCAAACTCCAAAATAAAAGTGGGCAAATGTTAGTATTGACTGCATAGTAGGGTTGCCTAAATTAGAGGCAGGGAACAATCAAATTCTCATCATTGTAGATCGGGCCACAAAGATGATGCACCTTGCACCAGTCAAGCAAATTTTTACAACTACTAATACTACCCGAATCTACTAGAATACAATGGGAAAGTTGTATGGAATTCCTTATTCCATCGTGAGTGATAGAAACCTCCACTTTTTGTTCAAGTTCTGGTGGGGGCTATGCAACATTTTGGAAAACTCTTTTAGGATGTTCAGTGCCTACCACCCTCAAACTGATGGTCAGAATGAGGCAATGAATAGGGTGGTAGAGATCACGTTGCAGTGTACACTGCACACTAGGCAGGAAGGCTCGAACTGAGAGCAATTGTTGTGCACCGCGGAGTTCATCATCAGCAATAGTCCAACACAACCCACCGGGTACATGCCTCTTTTATGAACTATGGCTCCCATCTATGTACTCTCGACTACAATGTCCAAAAAGGCTAACCTATACCACAGAACACTTGGGCCCCCGGGGTTGGGTATGATGGCATTGCCATTGGCCAAGCAATTTGCCTTGAGGGATGAAAAACCCATGGACAATATTTTGTGATGGATAATGATGAGAGGCGACCAGGGTGGCCATCAATGCAGGCTTCCTCTGTCAAGGTTGACAGGGTAACCTGAATGCAAGAGGCTTGTGTTTGATGTCATATAGCATGTCAGCACTACAACAATCATGCCAGTTGAGCCAATGCAGTGCGTGTGGCGATTGAACTTACTAGTACAAGACAAATCACTCATGAGAGAATACTTAAAAGCCCAAGTTGCATTTTGATCTATGGCATTGTTATGAGAAACTTAAATAGTATTTGAGCAATGCAATAATAAAATGAGCTTTTGCATAATTGTTACATAATAAAAATAAGATTATGTAAACAGTGCGCATAAGACTAAGGCTTATCATTGGGAATGGCAATGGTACAAGGATTGTGAGAATGAGCAGTCAACCAGGGTATTGATATGAGATGCAAATAGTTAGGATTTAGGGCCTAAGCACAGGATAGGAATGCTAGTGGGCAGAAGATAAGCCAAGAGAGTTGGGGGCTCTAGAAAGTTAAAGTTGCAATTTTAAATTGCTAGTAATATAAATTATATTACTAGGAATTAAACAGTTTTGGGACATAGGAGGTTTGAAGGGTAAAAAATGCACATTAATGAGTGTGGTACCACAATTAGTGGTGGCAAAGCATCTTACTTGCTGTTATAACCATATGTTAAAAATTGTTAGGGGCTTGCAAGTTTATCGTCAGTGTTGCCAGTAATCTATTGTACATCGAACAAGCCCCAAGGGTAGCTATCAAAAACCAACAGAATATAGAAAGCTGGAAGCTGGAAGCTAAGAGGGCCATCCGAGCTGTGATCCTAGGGGGTGGGCACCAAGTGCTGGAGAGCTCACCACTTTGGCGCCCTCTCATTGATGTGCACAAATAGGCACGGGTATGCAAAACTTTCGCATGCTTAAAGTTTGGATTGATAATAGCTATGAATCAATCAACTTGAATAAAATTGGGCCCCTAGGCGTCCAACATAGAGGCATGTGCCTAGCTGTTGATCCACGACAGGGAATCATTAGGAAGGGATCAGAGAAATTGCATTTACATAATGTTGCTTGGTGGCTACGCACTGATGTGTTGCAAACTCATCAAGAAAAATGAAACAAAACTGCACATCAGGTTGAAGGGCGTTAAATTCTGGCACCAAAAGAATTGCAACCATTTTATTGAGCAAGCAGCTATTCATGCGCTGGATCATAAATACACTCTATAATTTGGCTGTGGTGTGGACGGCTGCCAATCGATTGGGCATTGTTTTACTATGTCTGGTGCTGTGGGTCGCTGCTTTGTGATGGTGGACGTGGGGCACTTGAGGAAATTGGGAGTTCATGGTGTGATTCTGAGTTCGATTTCTAATTAGTAAAAACTCAGTACTTGCATACGAACAAACTCGAGCACTCTTTGTTATGACCTATTCTGGTTGAGTGTCTCCTAGTTAGGTCATGACATGTAGCTGCCTTAGTTCGGTGGATAGGCCGGGCTTTGTGGATGCAATCTAGCGGGTTAGGTTGTTTCCATTTGATTAAGCTTAATTGCTATTCTTAAACTACGATTATAACTGAGGTTACGCTTCCACTGTAATGAATCTTTTCCCGAGTGACGGTCTCCGCGCACCCTCCCTCCTGTATGCGCATCCAGGGCGGCACCCTTGGAGGGGCGCCCAACACTCTTGAAGTACTCTTTCAGGAGTGCTCGAGTTTATTCAAGTACGTCTTTGTTGTAATCATATTGCAACGACTCCTTTCAACGGCTTCTAAATATGCTCAGCAATATCTTTTGTCTTGTGTTCTCTCCTATTGATATGCACAATTAACTGTAATGGCAGCATTTCAGATTGCGAGGGCTAGGAAACTTTGATAATTGTTGAGGGCATGGGCATGTTCTAAGATATGGGCGCCCATATCTTGAATATGGACTCCATATTACGAAGCATCCATATTTAGGACAAAAGACTTGCTGCCAATGCAATGATGATATCACAAATGCAACAAGAAGTAGAGAGATAAGAATGGGAGATGCGCATGTGCATGATGAGAGGTAAAGCGATACAGTGACATTTCACCTATGAATGTTTGCAATTGTATATCATGGGAATGAAATAATGAATATTTGAAGTGGGAAATTCTGGGTGAAATGTATAAAACTCCATTTAAAGAGAATAGGCTGATTGCTAAAGTGCAAGTTTCGTTTTTTTGCTTTAATAAATAAATTTAAAAAATGGATTAAAATGTTGTCCATACTGCAATCCTGCAGTCGTGGTATCAATTGAACTGGACGTTCATATGCCAAATAGAGTCCGAAATGGGGCGGTCTTCCATATGCTGTAGCACATGGGCGATCATCCCATAGTGGACTTCACACACCACTAATTTATTGATCATCGTATGATATGATGAATAAATAGGTGTGATATGTTGACGCCTCATTCAATGTCAGATTCGATGCAAAGTACATCATCAACAATTTGGCGATCCCCTCCAATAGCGGACTCCACACGGATTGGTGCCATGAGCAGTTACGGGCAATCGCCGCCGGTACCCCATCACGAATGTAGTGTCCTCAGTCGGGTCCAAATGCGGGAGTGACCTGCTCTCAGTACACCATCAGTCATCGTGGCCAAGGCTGGGCGTGTGTTTACCCCGTTCCAGTGTTGTGGTCTGCGTTGGGTTGGGCAATCAACTGGCATCACCTCCCATACAATGGGACGCCGAGTCTCTTGGCGCTGTTCTCTTGTAAGATGACGGGCTGATAAAGAGCGCGCTGTTGGCTGTTTTCACGCTGCCTGCCTCTGCTGGTCGCGGCCATCTGCTTATGTCGTCAAGAGCACAGTTGCCGGCGCCCCCTGGGCTGTCCCCTCCTTGCGTGGGGAGCTCTGCGCGCCATGCAAGTCGACGACCTGCGATAGCTCGGTCTCAGCTGTGTACAAGAGGATGGCGCGCCCAAAGCACACCCACGGTGCGGGCCGCACAGCTGGGGGTCACTGAACAATCCCAAGTTGGTAGGTGCAGAATTTGCGAAGTGGTGATGGTCATCGCATTGTTCCTTCTGTTGTGCCTCATGTTCGTCGGTAGTCTCTTTGTGGCCAGACACGTGCTGAAAAGTTTGTGCAGAGGATGGCGCGCACGGCACTGTAGCTGGTCCACGCAAACTGGTTTGTCGGCATGAAGAGGCCTGCTGCCTCGGCATGATACAGAAGTGTGGTACATCTCCCTTGCAGCTGGCGCTGAGAGCCCTGCCTCAGAAAGTAGGGAAAGTAGACACTAGTGTTAGCCCTGTCGCCAGGTTGTCAAACCAAAACGAACGAAATGGGGGCAAACTCCACGGAGCTTGGCAGCATCGTAGTGCAGTGCTAGGGTGGCTGGCCGCTGCAAATGACAAGACCATTTCCCTTGCGTACTTCATGGTCAAACACAGTCAATGGAACAATCAGTGCAGACTGAGATTATAATGGTAATTTGGAAGAAAATTGTTCAGATCAAATCTCAACTGCTGATGGCATCAAAATAGCAGTCTGGCACTTTTTATATCAAGGGTTGTGCCTTGGGATGCCTATTCATTGCTCAAGTATCACGTCCTTGTTGCACTTAGCTAGTGCGCTGTGATTGATCCAATTGACTTAGCTGTGCATTTCAGATGCAATAATGGTCGATGACAGTGGCAGCTTGCAAGTTGCGCCTGAAATCCAGTTGCTGGCAGTAACCTCAGTATCACGTGATCTCCTAGACTCCTTCAATCACAACATTCCTTGGCCTGTTGTGTGGCAGAGAATTGGTTGTGGTTTTCACAATGAAAAGCCTGCAAAAGGCTATGTTCCAGTTTGGCATAACGTCAGGGAAAATCCCACCCCTGAATCCTCTGGGAGCAGTCCTCCAGCACACTCCTGTTGCATGAGCTCTGATGGCATTAGCGACAATCTGAAACAGTGAACGACAGTGTGGTCGCCACCAAGATGGCTAGTCATCTCTATTGAAATCTGTGGGAATAGCAAAGTTTCACAGGGTGCTCATGCAGCACCATTTACAGATAGCATATATGTCCATCCATCTGAAGCAATAAGTGAATGGCACTTTGGCAGTGACGGGTTTGGGGAGGTTTGTCAGGGGCTCACCGGTCAAGAGACTGTGCTCCAATTTGCTGCAATAGGGCTGCCCTTGTTTGATGTTCTTTAACCATTTTTTCCAATAGTCACATGCTAGTGACTGTTTTCCGATTGGCTGTTCTCCTATCGAATGTTTTTCAATCGATGCAGCCATATCAGGAAATTTCTGCTCCCCTCACCCAATTTCCAGCAGTTCGGTACTCCCAGTCAACAGGGCTCAGTAAGGACGATCTCCTGCACTTTGATGATGGGGCCTGCAGGTGCAGATCAGGGTGGCACAGAGGTGAAACCTGAAGGACTTGGTTTCATGTTGTATTTGTGCCTACGCAAGGTCTCCAGTTATGTGGCAGGCAGCCATCGGATAGGTGCACAAGGCCATCTCCAAACCATTTTGTGCATTCCAGATGTAGTTGAGTTTCCACTGAACGCTTGGGGTAGGTGGCACAAGGTTGTCAGTAGAAGCCCAGGCTTGCAAATCATGTTGCGTTGGTGCTCGATGCAGTATTGTGTACAAATGCCACAGATGGTGCTGTTGTTGCCTCCAGTGGCAATTATATCCATGACTGAATTCTATGAAATGAGGATATCATTGCTTCGCATTTGGCCTTGAAATCTCCCTGACTGCCTTTGCTCTTGCTTGTGTGCAGGCCTGGTGGATGAGATGCGAAAAGTTGCAATGAACCTGCACACAAAGGACCAAGCAAAGGAGGGGGGCCAAGAATCTGCCCCTAAACCATTCAAATCGGTAGGACGAATTGTTGCTGGGATAGTGGTTGTGTCAGTCAATGCCAACTGGCGAACATACTGGACACCATATTTATTCTTTGTTGATGCTAACCTGTTGCACATTGTTTCCCAAGGCTGTGCTGATGTTTTCCAGTATCCCTGTTCTTCATCAGTGATGCAGTAGCAGCTTTGGCGAGTGGAAGCCGGAATTGGCAAGCAAACTGGAATTTCATTCAATCTCCCAATGTATCAGTTGAAGGTTGCAGGGCAGACAGGGGCAGCAAATGAGTTATTATTGTGGAAATCGTCTCCTGACAAGGGTAATTGCGCTGGAACAAAGACACTATAGTTTTTTTCTGTAGCCAAATCATTTTAGTTCTTGAACAGATTTTCCAGGGAATCGTACTGCTGCCAGCGTATCAAGTGTATGCAATCGCCAGTCAGAGACTGCAAAGTCCATTGTGCTGTCAATACAGCCAACTTCGTTGTGGTGAGAAAATGGTCTGGAAGGTTCTTGGTGAGAAGAATGTATGAATTGGTTCAAAAATTGGCAGGTTATGATAAAGTGCTGACATGGTATGTGAATAACTGGTGCAAATGCCTACATTCGTCGGATCCAAATGGTTCTGATTCAGCGTGCTTGTCTGCACCAGTGGAAGTACAGCCGTGAGGGTTTTTTGAAATTCCTAGTGGAATCTTCCATTGTGTATGAAGCCTTGGAGAGCAGCATTAAGAATACCGTGGACAGCAGTGGGAAGAATATATGTAAGTTGACTGGTAATCAAAACTTCCAGGTGTTGAGCAAATCTTGACGCATAGCTGTGTCTGCTCTCTGACAAGAGCATGTGTTCCATGTGCTGTCCATTGCACATTAAGTGCTGGCACTTCAAAGGCCATCAGAATGTCAACAGTAACAGAACATAAATGACCATGCATATATTGTAGTCTGGAACACGGACTAAAGAAATAGGAGCCAGGTAATGCATTCAGGCTCTCCTTGGGAGCAGGTGACTGCTCTACAAGAGCCAGCAACAGTACAACTGTTCCACTGCCAAGGAGGTTGCTGGTTGTCGCTGTCACTCAAGTTCTTATGCCTATCCAGGAAATAGGAAATGTCAGCGAAAACATGTTGTTTCAATTGCAATGACTCTTGGCCATAGATGTGCCAATGTTGATAATCCTGAAAGGTGCCAAGAGCAAGCTACCAAGAATTAGTGCAGGAGTGTGAGGTGTTTTACTTCCATACTGCTCAGTCATCTGCAGTTGTGGGATTTACCCTCAATTGCATGGCAGATGCTGTTAATTCTTTGGTGTCCATGCTAATGGCAATGTGCCTTTTTGAGAGTTGTCAAGGTTCAGCTGTGCTAGCAAGGCATCGGAAGTACTGAAAAGCATGCATTCTGTCTTCTTGCTCTGCCGTTATCATGTAACAGCAAGTGAATGACGGGGTCACTTTCAGATGCACTAAATATTGCTGGGCCACTGTTAGAGTTTGGCAATGCTTTGGTGAATGTTCGAGAGTATCGTGCCATCCACAAGACAGCCATAAGGCATTCCTGGGGTGGACTGAGTTGTCATGTCTATGACATGAAAAGCAGGTGCCTTGATTTGGGCACCATGGTGGCTGGCTGACACAAATGTGCTGCATGAGCAGATGGGTGCCTTATGGACACTGGGTTGGAGAGGCTGGAGAGCTTGCGGAAGAACATTGAATGGATGGAATCCACATATGGCATGAG
>CAJHUC010002274.1:0-39282 GCA_905146915.1 Ostreobium quekettii | reverse complement strand
AAGACTGTCCACCAGAGATGTTGGCATTGATGAGGCAATGTTGTGCAGCTGAGCCCCATAACAGGCCAACAATGAGGGAGGTTGTTCGTCAGCTGGGGCAGATGTCACTGGACTGGACACCACCAAGAGATTCCACTATAGAGGTAGCCTGCTCACCACCTGCATATGAATGCCATGCCATGCCAAGTCTTTGTCTTCAAGAAGAATACATCTGCAATTTTTGTGTTGAGTAGGCTGCCCTTTGCTGCCGTTGCAACATCCAGACTTATTTGTTCAGTTCCTGGCTCACGCAGCCAGGTCTTTATGTGTGCACTTACTTGTGCATTTGGTTGCATTTGCTTTGGAAGAGAAAAGGGAGATTTATATTCTCCCAAAATGAAACTATCGATTTGGTGGGTGTGTCGTTCTGACACCTGGAATGTTTGCCATGTGCAGCGGTGGCAAGCATAAAGGAAAGCCTATTAGCTTGCACAAACACAATGGGTTACTATGTGTATTCTTGCATCATGGACACTCTGTAAGGTTTGTGTTTGTAAACAGGGCACAAATGTGGACTGTGCATCTGAAAGCATTCGGCATCCACTGGGCCTTCTGGAAGCAGAACATTGTGTGACTTCTGCACTGCATCTGGAAGAGACGTTGAAATATCAGGAAGCCAGAGATTGTCATCAAAGAGCTCTTGATCTTCGAATAGCAGCATTGGGAGAAGAGCATGAATTGGTGGCTGAGAGTTTGAACCACCTGGGACTTGTTTATGTGATTCTTGGTGATTACGCAGAGGCTGAAAGGCTGCACTCAAGGGCCTTGGGCATTTCCAGACAGTGTTTGGGTGATGAGCATCGGCATACAGCAACATGTCTTGGCTACTTGGGTGTGGTGATGCTCCGCCTGGGGAAGCCATCAAAGGCAGAAGAAAATTGCAACAGGGCATTAATGATAAGAAAGCAACAGCTGGATGCCAATCACCCTGATGTGGCAAAGAGTCTGAATGACCTTGGGTCCGTGATGTTGTATCTGTCAAAGCTACCCAAGGCAAAAGAGTGCTTTGTCCAGGCTTTGGCAACCATGGATAATAAAGCCACTGCAGAGGCTGCCCGGAGCTTGGATGGCATTGGGAGAGTGATGTGTGCTGATTGGATGTTTTCAGAAGCTGATGAGCACCACCGAAAGGCACTGGAAATCAGAAAGCAGATATTTGGTGATTCCCACCCAGATATTGCACGGAGCCTGCTTGGCTTGGCGCATGCAAATATTGCCAAGATTGCATTGCTTGATGAAGGTGATTTGACTCAGGCCAGAGAGTATGCTTATGCGGCATATGGTATAACAAAGCAAGCTTTTGGTTATGACCATCCAGATGTAGCAGAAGCCTTGATCTACCTGGGAATTGTTATGCTTCGACAAGAAAAACTTCGTGAGGCTGAGGCATGCCACAACAGGTCGTTGGCCATCCTCAAACGTGCTGTTGGCAACGCCCACCCAATGGTTGGAACAAGCCTCCAGTTGGGGGGACTTGTGAAAGGGCGGCAAAGAAAGTTTTCCGAAGGAGTTCAGTACTCTTCGGATGCTTTGGCCATCGCCATCCAGGATGTTGAAAATGGTGACACACTTGCTGCAGCGACACCATTGCTTGTGCTGGGAGATCTGATGTATGAGCAAGGGAAATACCCCGAGGCTGAGGAGCATTGGAGCAGAGCCCTGGCCATCCAAAAGCAGGTCCTAGGAGACAACCATCTGAGTGTTACGCATACACTAAATCTGCTTGCATGTATTATGTGCCTGCAAGAGAAGCACATTGAGGCCAAGGAGCATCACAGCAGATCCCTGGCCATCGTCAAACAGGCACTGGGAGAGGAACATCTGATAGCTGCAAAATTTCTACATGAGATGGGTTGTGCGATGCACCAGCAAGGCAACTCTGAGGATGCTGCAAGATTGTTAAAAGAAAGCCTCAAGATTCGAAAAGAGGTGTTGGGTGCTGACCATGAAGCAGTTGCAACCACATCAAGGCAGTTGGAAAGGGTGAAAGGGAAGCAAGGAATTCTTTTGGGTAGATTGAAGAAAATGTGGAATTCGAGGTTCACAAGGCCATGGTGTGACTGTTGAATAACAGCAACTTGCAGATGTATGTTCCTCATTTCATGCATGACTTCAGACAATTGCTGTAATGTAAGTGCAAATGGTGGTTTGGTGGTATTTACTGTAGTCAGGAAGATCTGAAGCATGGCAATATTTTCTGGCAAGGCTGGGTAAAGTGCTGTAGCTTTCATGGCAGTGAGCTTGAAAGCACAGGGACACATATGTGGCTGGCTTTCTGCCTTTGACTCTTTGTGGTGCATGGTGCCCTGCGATGTTTGACATTTGCATGTAGCAATTCCTTGCACTAGTAGAAATGGCCATTTGAACCAGCGTTGCCTCTTTGCACCTCCAGGAACAAGGCACAAATCAATTGTGTATGTTGCACGTCGAGCATTGCAGCAATTACATTTGCCAGTTAAGCGATGCCTGCATTTTGCACACGAGTCTTGGTGTTGGACTTGACCATGTATGCCAAATGGTGGCCTGCCTTGAGCACCTATGCCAAATCCTTAGTTGTTGACACTCGCAATGCCCCTGGGTTTCTGTGGAGCATTGCCATGATGTGACAACCCCATCTTTGAGGCACATGGACTGCTCACGTGTGTGGGACATACTTGCTGATTTGCAGCACAACACACCGGCATACGTTAAATCCGACCCGAACTATGCCATTTACGCTGGTTGCGCACCCATAATGGCCAGGCACGGTGGGCACGTGTATGATCGCCAGCCAGAAACATGCGCGAATGCACAAGCCGCTTGGTGCCCAACGTCAAGTGGCCAGCTGGGTGGATGTGGAACTGGTGCGCTCGAGCAGCGGGCGCAGGACCTTCAACAGCCGGGTGAGCTCAGTCACTGGGTGCCACGCTGGCGCCCATGGCAACTGGGCAGCAGCTTCCTCGGACGTCGATCGATCCATGCTCACGGCGGCCTCCCTCCCCTCACAACACACGAGCGTCTGCCCCCCCCCCCCCCGCGCTTTCCCTGGCCCACACCCCCGCCCACCACCCCACCCACAAAAACAGGGATGCACAAATCCGCAAAGGGACAAAAAGGGGACAGGACGCGCTCCGCGGCTGCCCCAGAGCGATCGACCGCCCGACCGGCTCCTGGCCGGGGGCCAATGCTCCATCCCACGCGCTAGGCCACTCAGGGGGCCCTGATCCATGCTCCTGCCCGCTAACCCAGGTCTGGACGGACAGGACGCTCGGCACCAGATGCCAGTGACTGCCAGCGCCCAGCCCGGTATCGCACGGGTCCCCACCTACCAGCCGGTGGGCTCGCCGAGGATCTCCGCAGCGAGTCGCCCAGCTCTCAAAGACAAGCTCATGCTGCATGGCAGGGTTGCTGGCCTTGTCCCACAAGCGACGCTTCACGTGAACCGCACAGCCCGCTGGATCACGTATCACCAAACCCGGGGGGGGGAGGGGGGGGGGGCAAAACATCCCCCGGGGGGGGGGAGTGGGGCGAGCCCTGGGCGGGCAAGCCATGTGGGGCGTTGCGTGGGCAGGTGCGGGGCAGGGCGTGTACCCATTGTCACGCCCCGGGGGCGTTTGCTATTGAACCGCGGACACCTCCGGCCATTTGGTTACAAATGTCGATCCAGCCCGCACCCCACCCAGGGATCTTTGAACCCAAGCCCAGCTTGCTTGCTTGCAGCTCACTTGCTTGCGGCAATCTTGCACGATGCAGCTTGTCAGCGGAGGGTTCTGGGGACTCGTTCTTGAGGACGGAATGTGAGGCGGCAGTCCTTGCCCCGCGGGGAACTTCCCCAGGTGGCCGCTGGACGTTGGGCGCCAAACGACTTGTGCGTTTGCGCTTGTTTCTGGCTGGCGACCGTACACGCGCCCACCATACCTGAGGCCATTATGCGGACACAGCCAATGTAAATGGGAAAGGTCGGGTCGAATTTCACGTATGCCCAACCCACCACAGCAAATTCGCACCAGTTTGTGTTGTGTCCAGGAACGTGGATATTTAACTTTTGTTAATTGCTGCGGCATTATGGCTGCCAAAACAAAACTTGCACGACACCTTGTGCATATCCTGCCTTTGGGAATTAAGGTGAGTGTCACGGGCCGTAAACAATAACAAGATAGCATGAAGTTGCCATTTAATGCTGTTCGATAATGCAGGGTGAAGCAACCCAAAAGACAACAATTTTAGCAAAATATGGTAGTAATGGTCGAGCTTCGCCTCTGGTATGGGAAAAAGCTGGTACAGAAAGAAGCGCCCACTGTAACGATGGTCAATGCAAATTGATGGCTTACAACATCTGACAGCAAACTCTCACAGCTAGTGGCGCGGGACGGCATGTCTGTTTTGTGAAAGGGAGTGCCGTTGCTGCTAATAATGTTATTAGTGGATATTAGTGTATTAATGCTACTGATACTGCTAACTAATGGCATGCATGGCGCAAAACCAATGCCATTGTTGCCACTGCACAGTACTACGTTGACTGGTCTATAAATCTGCAGCCTGCAATTTAGCTAAGAGCTTAGTAATTACCCCCATTTGCCATTGTATGAGTGACAGCTAATAGTGCCAACTGCAGGGAGCGGTGCCAAGCGAACAGCTGAAAGTGACTCGAGAAAAAAATCTGGTGGCTATTCTGTCTGACAGCAAATGGTTATTGTGCATAGTGGTGGCATGTGTGACTAGTGCACTACTGACAAATGCACGCAGGGACCATGGGGGTCGCTTCATACAACATGGCCACCTTGGAGACCCCGGAGATCCTTCTTGCATCAGACTAGGAAAATGCCGTTGACTCGTATTGGAGTAAGAAGCAACACTCTTACTATGACCAAAAATGCACATATTTTGAGACGCATCTCAGAGCAAACGTAATAAATGCCCTTAATATGGCGAATTATTGAGCTTAAACGTGCGACCTGCGTCCCTCAGGCTTGCGTTTTGGATGTCGCGGCACTTTAAAAGGTGGGCATGCTGTGGATGGAGCGAGGAATTAGTGGAAATACCAAAAATCCACTGAGCGGTAGCGAAGCGTGTTACGCACCGCCGCACAGCGGGGTGCGTGCATGTACTGCGGCATTGTCATGACGGGCTGTGACGAACGACAGCTTTGCCATTTGGCTAATATCGCTGTGGTTGCTGTGTGCGGTGGGAACACACCAGACCCGGCGAGGGAGGAGGTAACGCGTTTGCACGTGCTGAACCACGGATTGGTTGGACACAAACACTGACCGATTGGATTTACATATTTTTGAAGCTGCAGCAATTTATGATGCGTTCCAAGTCATGTGAATGCACGAGGCTGGAAATTGCAATCCTGATGCCTATGTGTGGGATGAGTGTGAGAAGGTTGATCATGACGTAGCCGCTGAAAAGCATTGACATCATGGGCTGGCCGGACACGGGCACTGACTAGTAGAATTTGCTTGCCATCGAAGTTTGTTTGGGTGCCCACAATGGCACCTCCTCATTGATACAATGAGCGCCACGTAAAGCGCTCAGGGAATGACAGCAATAACGCAATCCTGCCGTCTATCAGCCAGCAACATCTGAAGCGTGTGTGAAGCACCCTGGCCCCGAGAGACTTCGTGGCTGTGCATACGGCCCACAGTAGAATATGCAAGCTTGCGGTCATGGGCGCACCAACCGACCCGGCAGGCTGACCGCGAGTGTCCCTGCGGAGGGCCCTGCACGGGCGCCAAACAGCAATGCGCCCGGTCGGCCGTGGGAGGGGGTCGCGTTGGCCACGGGCCTCCACCACTGGCAAGAGGGCCTGCAGTGGCGTTGCCAAACAAAGGGAGATTACTGAAGAACGTCTGGGAGGATTCAAGGATGCCGACTGGGGCATCTGCCAAGGCCCGGCTATCATCGCGAGGGGGCTGCGTGCGGAAAGTACAGCGGTGGGGCTGCGGATCGGCCGACCATTCTGCCGGGCGTTTTGAATGCGTCCGCCACGTTGACGAAATGCAGCCGCCCCGGAGGTGCCCCGGGATGGTGTGTGTGGGTGGGTGGGTGGGTGGGTGGGGGGGGGTGGGGGGGGGGCGGAAATGCGGGGTGCCGGCAGGCAGTGGACCAATCCGGGTATCGGCGCATGGATGTGACTCGACCGGGGAGCACAGGGTTGGGCTGCGGGGTCAGGATTGAGCAGAATCAGCGAAGTGTCGGGCGCCATCAACGCAATCCTGTACGCTACGTCCTCCAAACAAGCCCAGAAACCAAGCTGCTTGTGTGAATCAACAGCCCGATGCTCATTGAGAGCCCCTGTTGCCCATTATGCTGATCTCCCATTTTTGTTATGATCAGTGCATCGCATGCAATACAGCGATACCAATTTGGGGATCATTAGAGCAGTATGGGATTATTCAGCGTTCTTTTTGAGCTCGTTTTGGTGGCCCCGTGGACTTACGGGAAACTGGGCATTGAGGACACTCCCCTCAGGTCTGTATTTTCCCTCTGGATGTCCAAGAGGAACTTTCTTTTTGCATATGGTAGCCATTAATGTTCTGGGATATACACTGATACTCAAAGAAACAAACAAGTGGCATGCGGAAAGACATCTAGCACACTAGCGAGCACGGAGCAAGCACAGCCATAGCCAGTTCAAGCTCCTCTGGCCCCTCGGATGCTCGGAGGGCGTGGATGAGGCGACAGAGAGATCAACGAGCCTTGTCGCTCCAGGGCGACGTTGAGAAGCTCGCGTCAGAGACGGAAGACTACATGCCTGAGCCCTTGCCGGTGCCAGGAATAACGGCACAGATGGTGCTTGGGGATGGCCGAGTGGTGCATGACGAGTATTGGCTATACGCGAAATGTTTGAGGGAGTTGTTGTGAAAGGAATGGTGGCTTTGTTGGAGGGGATATGGAACTCCATGATGTTGTGAAGCTTCGCAACATAAGGTGCATGTCTGCCTTAAAGCGGCAGCAGCGCTGGTAAAATGTGACGCTGGAAAGATTTGCAGAGGCTATGAAGGAAGGGTTCGTGGCGGACTTCGAAACCATGGCGCACCATGGACTTGAAAGTGCATGGGATGCGAGGGCGGGGGATGATGAGCAACCGCGTTTGAAGCGTTGGAAGCGACCGTGCCTGTGATCCACGCGCGAAAGACTCAGTGACCAGATTCGAGTTGCTGAGTCGCATATTGCGATAAGCATCTTTAGACATGGCTGACATGCGAAGATGGAGGCCGCTCGTATGGGGGATGAGGAGGTCCAGGGCCTGTTGGCGGAACACAAGGCCTTAGGTTGCCTTCCTTCTGCTACACTTCCACGTGAAAATATGTCCATGTAGTCACAAAGGCCATGGACAGGTTTCGCGCACGTGAGCGAGAATTGAAGGAGATGCGGAAGGTCGACTATATCGGAGTCGCCATGCAGAACTGGCTAAGGAAGGCGGGGAGCCGGCCGCAGTTCTACCCTCCCCTTGGATCGTCTGAGTCGAATGAGGACCGCCGGCGACAGGGGGACATGTATCCCGCGCATGTGCGATCGATCGTGCGATTGTGGGAAGGGGGAGAACACGAATGACGCAAATTTTGAATGTAGAAAGGACATGTCAGAACCCTTGGACGCACGGAGACGATGGTGGGACGTCCGCGAGGGGGCCTGACAGGAGGTATGTCACGCGTACCCCGTGGCAAAGCTTTCCCGATTGGTGGGGGGCGGGGTTGGGGGGTGGGTCATGGGAAGTGTCGTCGCCGGGCGGGGGGGAGTGAGCCGGGCGCAGTGCTGTGCGAATCTGAAGGCTGCGAAGCTGCTGGCGGACGGCGTCACAGGGGTTCAACTGGAAACGCTCCCGTGGGGAGTTGCTCGCACAGGGCGACAATGTCGTTTGCGCAAGGACATCCGCGAACCCGAATACAGAATTCGATGGATTGTTGTAAATTGAATGAGAAGTGTCAGCTTCAGGTCTCTGGGCGAGTCGTCACTTGTCAAAAGACATAATATTGCAACTCCCAAATATTGGCCAAAAATATACGCTCAACAGCATTTTGACACGTTTGGAATAATGTCGCACTACTATCCAAAGTGAGATGTGCTTTCTTGTATTCTGCCTATGCATTGATGGCATAAACTACATTTGACTTGCATTGTCATTCTGATTACGAAGGTATAAAGAGGCTTTCCATACTTTCATGTAATCATTGGCCAGGCGGGCGGGCTCACCTCTGCCCCACTCCCACCCCCCACCCCCACCCCACCCCACTCCCCACCCCACCCCCCACCCCCCCCACCCACACACACACGCACAGGCGCGAGCCGCCCGTCTCCGGCCGCGCTGCCAGCCCATCAACGGGCTCCGCGCTCAGTCTTCGCCTCGCCAAAACCCCTCCTGCTCCACACAGTTGCCTGGATCGATGCCGGCAACGCGGTTTGGCGCTAACACAGCCCAACTGCCCGAGCGTGCCAAACCGGCCCCCAATCTCCGCGGGAGAAAACAAACAAATGGGACAGTAGTGGGTCAAGGCATACGAGGCTCAAGGTTGCACGACATAGAAAGACAAGCATCCGAAGATGCCCAAGGGAGTTGAAACGCAATAAGAAACCACTTGGGCTGGGTCAATCCCAAATATGAAGAGCCCCAGCATGAGCGCTGGGTGGAGGAAGACTCAACTCAAGACAACCGCGACATCATGCGACAGCAGGCCACGATGAACTGGTTTGTCTGGGCGGAGAACGAGCGGCCCTCCGACACACCGAAAGCGCGCTCTGAGGAGCGTCGAAAGACTAGGTTCTTGGAATGGGTCCGCGGCCAAAGGTGGGACACGGCGCAGGTAAATCCCATGCTAGTTGGAAGTCGTAGGCCTGGGCGTTGAAGAATGTCTTGAGACTGACCGGATGCTGTGAGAGCGGCTTGTTGGTTGATGGAGACCACTCGCTAGCACGCAAGAAGATTTGGGATGTTGACGAATTCTTGCCGGAATGGAGTATATCTTTGAGTGGACGTATGTGACAGTGGCTGGTGAATCTGGATTCGATGTGAATAGTAATTGATCCTTTCCAGTGAAGGGGGGCGTGTGGGGAATGTCTTGGGAGTAGAAAAGGGGGATCATTGTATGATTGTACGGGGTTGCGGAAGTTGCCCTGGGTTGAAACCTCCATGTGACAATCCTGTGTGTTGGGGTGGTTATCAACTGGCCCCGAAAGGCAAGCCTACGCCATTGTTGTAGGGACTCGCGACTGCATCCTGCAGTCAGTTCCTGTGTGTGTGGCCTTTGTGTCCTGCGCTCTGCTGAGGTCGCCTTCCGGCTGCGGGTCGAAAGACCCCCTCAAAAGGGTGCGTCCTGGGACTGCACTTATTGTGCATGCTCCCGGTGTGGTGGCGTTTCACTAGTAGAAAACAGCATGCTTGCGATGCCATTTTGACACAAATTGATGCCATCACAGCCACTTTTATGCCATCGCAATCACTGTGATGGCATCATTTTGTGTCGAAATGGCATCGCAGCTGGAATCGCAAACAGGACGTTTTCTACCAGTGTTTGGAGCTCACACATAATTCTATCTTCCATTGCAGCACGCATCTGAAGACTCGGCTAGCCATGATGGCTGGCGGAGCTCAACAAGTTGAAATTGCAGAAAAATCTGCAGTATTCTTAGACGTACTTTTAAGCCAAAATAATGCAACCATTTTCCCGGGTGAAGATCTGTAGGCGTATATCTATTTCTCAAGCCTGCCTCATGTGTGCACGTGATGTGCTCTTGATAGGCCAGAACCCGGCCTGCATGTAGCGATCTGTGACCATGACACACATGATGGCACACAAACTAGCATGCAATGCGGGTGTCAGCGCTACCGTTTGCTGTTTAGTGATTCGTGTTACTGCCCGTAAAGCAGCTGTTAGTTGGCGGAAATTGGGGCCCAAGAAGCGGCGAGAAAGCATGATCACAACCGAAAAAGCACAATGAGAACGGAAATCCACCCTCATTCACGGTGCCTCGCGCGACGCCAGTGGTCTGGTATGGTAATTGCCAGCCAGCAACGGCCGTCAACGGCATGAGCCCGATCAGACGACCGCACGTCAATGGCACTGCCTGACCAAACAACGGTAGCTAGACCGCGGCCTGCAGAGTCGGCAGTACCGACAATGTATAGTGAAACACTTGGGCATAGCTAGAACAGTGGCATGCCCTGGACTCGCACAAGGCCAAAATGTGCTCCGCCCTCCTGTGCCATGGTCTCATGAACGACGAGGTCCAGTACGCAAGCTAGACTGGACACCATCGGTCATTGGAACACGTCCCAGCGCGGCACATCGTCTGTGGAATCCCCAGTGCGGATCTGGTGGGCTATGCTGTGGTGCGCACCACCACGCAGCCAGACCACAGCAGAGGTGGCACCGGGTGGTGGCGCGTTTTGACCTCATGAGGGAGAGCTCTCTCCCTCGATCTTGCCCGTCGTCGCCTTTGATATCGCTGTCCCTCTTCCCTGTCAACCTGGCCCCTCGCCATATTCATCGGTCCTGAAAGACACACCGCTGCCAGAGAGTTAGAAACCCCGAAAAAAATCGACGAACTGAACCCACCACCCGCCTCCCCAGCCTTGCAGGGCACTCGCTGTCCCTTAAGGTAGCCTGCTCCTTCGGGTGCTTTGCGCCCTTCGCGGTATTTCAAATTGGAGATTCCGGGCTGGAGTGCGCCTCTTTGAGTTGGAATTGACATAAATGGCTTCATTCCTCCATTTGATGCCGATGCCGTCACATAAAAGGCGCCAGTCTGGATGGCGCGCCAATGCCATACAACTGGCTTGCAACGCTGTTGTGGGTGATCAGGTGTTGTCCTACATTGGTAGAACAAACTCAAAATTCAAAATCACAGAACTGCTGGGCCACATTGACAAAGGGGTCCTCCACTGCAATCTCCAAGCGAGGGCAGACCACTGGAAGGCCGTGGTGGAGAGATCAAAGAAAATCGATGACGAATAGTTGAACGTGGAATGTTGGATGCCACAATGAGAAAGGGCCAAAGAGAAAACAATAAAAAAAGAAAAGTGGAGCCACAAAGGCAGCCAAACTGGCGGATGCTTTATATGGTTGAAAAGGAAGGGAAGGGGACTGAACGTGCAGGCAAGGGGATGATGGCAAACGCAGCTGCACAGGAAACGCGATTGTGTAACAATTCTTGATGATGATTGTGAGAGCAAGCGAACGGTTAATGTATAATGCGAGAGCAAGCGAACGGTTAATGTATAATATATGATACATGGTGTGTTTTGATGGCGGGAAGTAAATATGGTGGACATGGCGTTATGGTGAATGTACATGGGGACAATGGAGATGGGAAAGTGGACATTATTGCAGTGATTGATATTTAGTCGATACACTCATCCTGTAATGCATCCGGTTACGGTTTTGCTTCCCGTGCCTGGGAGCGACCGTGCGAGCGTGTGCGAGACCGGTCAACCCGATATGGTTTCGGAGCCGGGGACGGACCCTGGAGGTCCAGGTGGCCGATGGCGACGCGGGAAGCGTCGCCGTCCTGTTTGCCAACCTCCGAGCGCCGCCATTGTTTTGGCGGTGCTCGGAGTGGTGGTGCTGTGGGAGGCCTTGGTGGATGCGAGGTGTAGGATGGAGGCCACAGCGATGGATAGACGTGGGTCGGTTGAAGCGGCTGTGGTTGGGAGGCGGAATGGGGAGTGGAGGGTGAGGGGATCGGCACCCCAGCAACCCGGACATCCCATGGCATGGATGCCGGGCCATGCATCGAACCCGACTACCCTTGGGATGGGGGCCGCGACCCTTCTGTTTCCTGGAGTAGCGGCTCGGCGAATGGCGCAGCGGGGGAGGCCGCGGACTGTGCGGCGGAGGGAACGGCGGGGAGTCAATCGGAAGCACCGGATGGTGCGTGTTGAGCGGCGCATCAGACGGGTGCACCCGAGCGGATTGTTGGCACCATGTGGGACTCCATGGCGAGACCTTGGTTCGACCGACGGGCAGCAAATGGGCGCAGAGGTGGGCGCTAGGTCGGAGAGGCATCGGGAATCTGCGGGGCCGGAGCGACGCGGCGTGGCGACACCCGCGGAGGGGACGGTTGCCGACGGAAGTGTGAGGACCCGCGCGACATCATGGTGGCCGCTGTGCGATTCGGTGAGCCCGGCAGAATGGCGCGACCCGCGCGGCTCGGCGAGCACGGCGATGCACACTGCAGTTCGAGCGGAGATGCGCGCGAGGGAGGAAATGCCTCGAGAGCCGACCGGGTCGGAGCAGCGCGGCATGGCGATGCCCGCGGAATGGACAGTTGGCGGCGAGAGCACGGGGTCCGGCGCCGCGAAATGGCCATCCCCATGCACCTCGACGGTCCGGAAAAGCCGACGCAACACAACGGAATGGCGAGGCCCTCGCAGTTCCGCGGGCGCGGCGATGAGCTCCATGCGGCGGGTGTGGGAATGGCTCACCGACAACCGGCGTCATGGCAACTCCCTGACGGGCGGCGGCAGCTCCTCGACGTGGTCGGCAGGTGGGCGTGCGCGCGCGTGGTCCGATGGCGAGCGGACAGAGTGGAGAGAACCAGGGAGGGGGACCGCGGGGGGTGGCGGAGGCCAGGAGTGCGGGAAGTGGGGGAATGCGGGTGCGGGGAGTAATGCGGGGGACAGGCGGGTCGGTCAGGGGTTAGTCACCCGGGTCGGAGGCGGGGGCGGCTTCTGTCCAGCCGCGCCACCTTCCAATGGCAGCGCCCGGAGGGGCGCGGGGGGCGCGATCGATCACGCTGTCCATTACAGCAACGGGTGTCACCAGACGCGTTTTCCTGTCAACGGGGGGAGTGGTGGGGGGTGTGGGGGAGGGGGGTGTGGCCCAAAAAATACAAAAATGGAAGAAAAATGTGGGGATTTGATTGGTGCAAAGGCAAGGGAAGGAGAGGGGGGTTCTGGGCGAATGGAATTAAAGGACGATACTCACCGTGGTGTGACTACTATGAGTCATAAAGTACTGGACAAAGGCAATTCTTATAAAAAAATTGACGGTGTGACCAGTACTGGAGCCCGTTGGGACCAAAGACCAATCGTTGAGCAATTATTGCTCATTGGTGGCATGGAACGGAACCCCAGCCCAGCCACGGATGGGGGCCGGGAATTCCTGACTACAATCACACAGGAAACTGCCACGTGGGTCTTTGATGCTGCAGTTTGGGGGGCCAAAGGAGAGAAGTTCAGCGATCGCGTACGGGCATTGCTGAAACAATTCCGGCCGGGCTCGATGCCACACCAGAGGATAGCCCATTTAGCCACGGCACTTCGTGATACGAGGGGAGAAGGGGTTACAGAGAAAACCCGTTGGGAGGAGTTGGTTAAGCAGGTCCGTGCTCTCCTTCCCCGCAATGCGTTGTTGCAGCAGGACCATTTAGCATGCATGTTGCGCAAGCCCCATGAGCCATGGATGGAATTTATGGACCGTTATTGTCTTTATGCAGAGACATGTGATGATGTGACTGATCGAGTGAAGGCCGCAGAATTGTTTCGTAAACTTCCTCGGGAGTTGCGGATTCAGCTCAGCTATGTGAAACATGATGCTACATTGGCCAATTTGTTAGAGGCAATCCGTGGGATCCGATATTGGTTGCATTGTGCAAATGATAAGACAGTGCTCTTTGACCCCATGGAAGTCGATAACCACATCCGCCAGTCCTCAGACCCTTGGGCGCTTGACATGGTCAAGGACAATCTTGCGGAGAGTTACGGTTTTTGACAGCGTGATGGCCGCACCCGGCGTCCTATCTTACGCAGTGATACTATCCAGTTCAACAACATTGACGGCCCTCGCAGCCTTATGACTGCATGGAAAAAGCTTGTTAGTACTGCCGCCAGTCTTTGCCGGGAAGCTGAGTCCTACCTCTCGCGCGGTCGTTGGTGGCAAGAGCGTGGGTTGCGTGATCATGAGGTCGATTACAGCGACGAATTTGGCGAGGGCTCCTCAATGGAGGACTGGGGAGCCTCATGCCAGCCGCATGCCATCCAGCGCCTTGAGGACAATTGGACTTTCAATGATGGTGAGGGTGATTTTTGGGCACTGCCGGACCAGCAAGACACCTTTTTTGACTGCGAAGCATCTCCAATGGATGATGGCTTAGCTCAAGGTGAACACTGTTGTCAAACTTTCGCTGTCCCTGAGGTACGCCACGCTGTGCACAAGAACCCGAAAAAGTCCTTACACGTCCGTGTCAATGTCGAGGGGACCAAGATTATGGCCTTAGTGGACACGGGTACGACTTTGTGTTCCGTGCAACGCACATTGGTGAAAAAGCTCGGATTGTGGGGCCATGTGGAGCCATGCCAACATCAAGTCCGGTATGGTAATGGTGAAGAGGAACTCATGATTGGGGCTGTCACCCTTCCGGTGACGGTCCAAGGTGCAAATATGCCAATGAAGGCGTATGTTTTGGATGGCAAGGGCCCTCCACTCATCATGGGCTTCACTTTTCTTGAAGCTAATCAGTTGTTGGTCGACTGCACTGAGCGCACCCTCATTCAGAAGGCCAATGGCGGCCAGGTCAAGTGCCTTCCAGTCCAGGATGCCTGTCAGCCTACCCATCTACAGGGAGACAGTCTCGTGGTTCAGCGGTTTCCAGTGGAGGGTTGTCTGCCACCACTCCCCAAGAAACATTTTTCGGGGGATGCGGCATATGATTTTTTCGCGCCCAAGGAGCTTCGTCTTCGCCCCGGTGAGCGCACAACCATTGACACTGCAGTCGCTTGCCACTTCCCTCAAGGGACTTGGTGCCTGTTGAAAGAGCGCTCGGGTCTTGCTCATCGCTATGGCATCCAGCTCTTGGGCGGGGTCATTGACGGGAATTACCGTGGCCGCCTCAAGGCCATTATGCTAAACACCGGTTCGGAGGTGGTCACCATCCCTCGTCATGCTGCTTTTTGCCAGGGCGTTTTACTCCCTTGTACGTCCCATCCTGTTACTCCTGGGACAGTTGCTATTGCAGGCGAACGGGGAGCCACGGGTGGTGTTCATAGAGCGATCTTGGGAAACGGGAGGTGGCACAGCCTGGGGGCGGCTGTGGGCCGCGGCTGAGTTCTTTTCAGTCGCCTACGGTGGGAGTAGCTGGGCAGGATGGGTGTGAGGGACGCCCTATGGGGGGTATGTACATTAGCGCAGAAAGGGGTTTGTCTTGTATATTAACACGGGAGAAACGTTGTACATTATAGGCACTGGGTATTGTACAATAGGAGTTTCTTAGAAGCGCTGTATAGTGGGGTTTACTAAGGGCAACTGGGTTGGGTAATGGTGAAGTGGACAAAGGGGCTGAGTGCCGTATTGGTCAATACGGTAAAGGGTGGCACTGGGTTCTTGCGGGTCGGCGAGATGCACGGACACGAAGTAGGGGGAGTTCAAATTACGAAACTGGGCGGGTATGCCAGAATCTGGGTGACTCACCCAATTCTGGCATGACCCTTGGACTGCCTTGGACATGGGGTATATAAACGGGAACACCAGAACACTTTTGTAATCGAAAACTTACCGCCAAGTTCGTTTACGACTGGACCCCGATTCGAACGGGTAACGGGCCGAGTCCCGACCAGCCAAGGAGGGCGTTCGCCCCTTACAACTGGTTTTGGAGCCAGCTGGAGTCGCCGAGGAGTGGAAGGCGCTCCAGGTTGACCTGACCCATGGCCAGAGGCGGCAAGGCCCCAAGGACACAGGGATTTCGAGTTTCCTTGAAGTGTGGCACGGCGGGACGTCACGAAGTCGTCAGCTGTGCGCGAGACCCCTCAGGGAGTGAGAGCACGAGTACCGCTGTGCGCCGGAGTGTGACAGCGAAGAGGCCGCCCCGAGGGCAACAAAGGCTGGACGTCACGAGGACGTCAGCCGTACGGCCTGCCCCGAGGGCACCAGAATTCATTCCGCTGTGCGCCGGAGAGCGACAGCGAAGAGGCCGCCCTGAGGGCAACGAGGGCTGGGCGTCAAGAGGACGTCAGCCGCAAGGCCTGCCCTGAGGGCGAGTTGAGGAGAGAAGTTTCAAGAACAAGGGTATAGGCGTCAGGAGCTGATCGTCGGGAAGGACGTCAGTGACGCGGGCTGCCCAATTGTGATGACCGTAAGGAGCCAAGAACCAGAGAAAGGGAGCGTCGGAGCATCGGGTGACGACCCAAGGCGCGAAATGACATAGAAACGTCATTTGACGGCTGACCCCTGAGGAAATACCAAGAAGGGGAGCCTCAAAACAGGACCTACAATATGAGCCAGCCAGGGAGCGTGCAGAGCCGGTCCCCGAGCCCGTCACAAGCCTCGCCCGACCAGCTACAAGCGGCCATTGAGCAAATACTGGGCGACCGGTGGAATCAACTGGCATGACACATTGAGGTACGACAAAACGAGATAAACCAACGAATCCAAAACCAGCTAGACGAGGCAGTGGCAGCTGCCGCCTCACTGGCTGATGCCAAGACACGCCCACAGCCTGAACGACCGGCCCAGTTAATTGTCAAGCCGACCAAGCCACCAACATATGAGGGGGTGCGTCAAGGAACCTTCACACAATGGGCGTTTCAAATCAAGCAATACCTACGCCTGATGCACGTCCAGGACGAGGCGTACTGCGTGGAATTTGCGGCCAGCCAGTTTCGAGGAGCAGCTGCCCTATGGTGGCAAAACCTAGTGGAAGCACATGGAGTAGGAGCTATCCAAACATGGCAAAAATTTGTTCAAGCGGCTGAGGAACAGTTTGGGGCGACCAACGACCGGCAGAAGGCACGTGACGAACTGGCGAGGCTCGTCCAGAAGACTAGTGTAGAGGACTACACTGGAAAGTTTATGGATCTCAAGACGCGCATCAAAGGAATCAGTGACGACGAGTGCCTTGACAGATTCAAGCGTGGATTAAAGGCGGCGGTGCGACTGGACGTCGAAAGAGCCAACCCACAAAACCTTCAACAAGCAATGAGTCATGCACTGTGGGCAGATGACATTCTCTTCAGGATCAACGGGACCACAAGAAGCCAAGTTGGCGCATCAGTACAACGGCCCATAGCACGTCCCGTGCCTCGAGCGGGACCTACGCCAATGGAGGTGGATAACATACAGAATGGACGACCCCAGGAGATTCAATGTCATCGTTGCAGGGGCTATGGGCACGTGGCCAAGAATTGCGCCACGAAATGGCGACCCGGCGAACACAAAGTGGCACCAAGAGATGACAAATGTCATGGTGGCGAGAGGCGTCACACGGTGACCAACCTAGAATTCGCTGAACTCGAGACGCCAGACGACAACTACTGCGGTAACATCAGCAGCCGAACAAAGGTTACAACGACGCTGCCATGTTTTGAAGTCAAGATACAAGGAAGACCGGGGCTCGCTTTAATTGACACTGGGGCAACTATGAACTTCATCAACCGCGCCTTCCTCGAGGGATTGCCAAGTGCGGGGGAGGCAGAGAACTCGACGACAATCTGCCTGGCAGACGGGACGACTCGAGGCAGGTGCCCAATTCGAAAAGGTCTCACAATCGAGCTGGGTCCATCCGTCACCAAGGTGGAGGCTACCGAAATGAATTTGTGCCACTTCGATGCCATCCTGGGCATCCCGTGGCTGCTCGAGGCCCAACCAAGGTTTGAATGGGACGAGCACGCCCTTGTTGTGGACGACGAGAGGGTGTGGCCCGTCCACCATGTGCCTCGAGAGAAGCTGCCTGACGACCTCGCACAGACCGGGAGCGAAGGGGCGCTGAGCGAGGAGGAAGACAGCGAAGATGGGGCCGGAGATGCCAAGCCATTAAACAACACCACGCTCAAACGGCTGGATACAGAATTCGACCCTACCGGACGGCTGAAGCAATGCGCTCGACAGCGGATGGGGTTGGACGGTGACCCGTGCGGCGAGGATCGCTACGAGGATATCAACAAAGAAAGAACGGAACAAGAGGGGAGTTGCGGCAAGACAAACACAGCGCCGTCAGCTCCAAGGGGCTGGGACGTCAGCGTAACCGACAAGGGACTCACCGGCGACACCTACAACATCGAAGCCGACCAAGAGACAACCGTTGGAACTAGCAACCGTGACGACCACAAGACAAGGAGCAAAGTCGTCACCAACTGCACGGACGTCAAGGACGACAGCATTACCAAAAACGTCCATGGAAAGGTCGCTGGAAATGGCGACCGTGACGACTGTAAAACAAGAAGTGAAGTCGTCAGCAACTGCGCGGATGTCAAGGACGTCAGCACCACCAAAAACGACCAAGGCTAGGCCGCTGGAATTGGCAACCGTGACGACAACAAAACGAGGAGAGAAGGGGACCAAAACAACGGAGACGTCACCAACTACACGGGCGACAACGTGGCAATGAAGGACGTCGAAACGAAGGAAGCGACTCCGCAAGGTGCAGCCGAACCACTGGACAAAGATGACAGCCTTGACGGCAGCGTCACGGACGTCACAGCCGGGGTACGGGGTTGTAAGACGAGAGCTGCGTCACGAGGACGCGCGCCCGCCAAGAAAGCAGGGCGGAACCAGGCGGTGGAGCGTCATGCAAGGAGACGTTTCGGGAGACGTTTTATGGGGGGCAAGCGGCGGTTCGGTACGACGGATCGAAAGACGTCAACGAGCGGTCTTGGCGTCAACCATGAACCAGCACCGCCTGACCCGTCAGACGAGGGGACGGTGACAGAAATGCGCGTTGCAAGGAACGCCGCGTCTCCCAAGAATCCGGTACAACGAAGTGGAAGAGCCTTGAAAGTGGTGGCTCTATATATAGGGCTGGCGGTAATATTGGCTACCGCCCTTCTGCTGCCCGTCGCTTCCCGCCATTCCGAGTCCGCAGCCCATGTTTCCATTGCCTCTGCCCGAGACGAGATGGCGCCTGGAGTCGAGAGCTGGAGTGAAATCTACCAGCGCATCCAAGAGCGCAATGCGGCAGAACAGCTACGCCGCTATTGGGAGGTGTTGAACCGGCCTCGCCCCGACAGCCCGGTGAATTGGGGCACCAGCGACAATTCTGACGACGACGAAGGGCTGGACGTCACCAAGGACGTTCCGCCCGTGACAAGGGGGCGCGGCTGGGTGGCGACGGTCGGCGGCGAGCCAGGAGTCATCGCGACGGGTCAACCCGACTGGCAACCCACGACGAGGACCAAGAAGCGAGGGCCGGAGCCGCAAGACTCCTGGAGCGTTGTGTGGATGCGTTCACCCACAAGTAAGCGGCTGCGACGGCTGGCGAACGGCTACGGAGACGACGACCCGTGGCGCGGTATCATCCAGCCCCATTGGGGGGGCGACTGGACCCGGCATCAGGAAGGACGCTGGCGGACCAGTGAAGAGAAGGAGAACGTGGCGCTGGGCGGCGAGGTGACAACGCCCGAAGGATACCGGTGGCCCGTTCGGATCCAACCGGCCTGGGGCGGCAACTGGGCCTGAGTCAAGAGCTGCACCAAGGGGACGACCAGCGGCGCATCACCCTTCCAACCTGCCGGAGTGTCCAAGGGCGGAGGACACTCGCGAGGACGCTTCGTAGCAGGGGGGGAAGAGTGTGAGGGACGCCCTGTGGGGGGTATGTACATTAGCGCAGAAAGGGGTTTGACTTGTATATTAACACGGGAGAAACGTTGTACATTATAGGCACTGGGTATTGTACAATAGGAGTTTCTAAAAAGCGCTGTATAGTGGGGTTTACTAAGGGCAATTGGGTTGGGTAATGGTGAAGTGGACAAAGGGGCTGAGTGCCGTATTGGTCAATACGGTAAAGGGTGGCGCTGGGTTCTCGCGGGTCGGCGAGATGCACGGACACGAAGTAGGGGGAGTTCAAATTACGAAACTGGGCGGGTATGCCAGAATCTGGGTGACTCACCCAATTCTGGCATGACCCTTGGACTGCCTTGGACATGGGGTATATAAACGGGAACACCGGAACACTTTTGTAATCGAAAACTTACTGCCAAGTTTGTTTACGACTGGACCCTGATTCGAACGGGTAACGGGCCGAGTCCCGACCAGCCAAGGAGGGCGTTCGCCCCTTACAACCACTCTCCTTGCTCTCGCATCGTGCGTCCGCATTCCCCCCGGTCACCGGCTCCGAAACCACCCGATGGGGTGGTTCGATGCCGTTCTAGGCGCCTCCCGACGGCACCCAATCGCTGCCGATGGGTAGCTTCTCACACCTCGCGGTGTGGCTTCTCGGGGCGCTCGCTTCCCCTCTCGCTTGCTATGGTGGGCCCTCGTGATCCGATGGATCACCGGGGTGCGGCACAGGACCCGAAGGTCAGGCGGAATGGGCTCCTCGCGCTTGGTGGTGGCAAGCGCAGGTGAAGGGGTCTGAATGCAGTTAGAGAAAGTCAGACTAGCGCAGTTTTGCCACTCCCGCGTAGCGCAGCTGACTCACCCTACATTGGGTGGTCAGCACACCAGAAAACGCAATGTACAATGTCATAATATAATGTAAATATTCCTGCAAGCCTCCACCAGTCCCCGGAAACTCCCAACCACCCAGAATACTTCATAAATAAACAGCCAGGGCCACTAAATTAGCCCCAAGGAACATGGTTGTAACTACCCCCATGTAATTCCACAACAATCTTGAACAAGCAACAACATGCACACCACGAGCCCAGCAATAGTGGCTCTTTCCCGGCCAAGCCGCGGCCGGTACTCCAGCCGAGCAGAACAGCATTCCCCCTGCCCCACCATGGCACGATCTTGGAGAAGCAGCAGTCACCCATTTAATCCCCCTACCTGCATTATCCCCTGGTGTGGCAGCCTCATGACCGGAGCCTGCATTGGAGAAAATAGAGCACGTTAGGAAACGCCCATCCACGCAGTGCCTTCACAAAACAACAACCCTTTCCGGCCAAGCCGCGGCCGGTACTTCAGCCAAGCAAAACACCGATCCCCCCGCCCCACCCCGACATGATCTCGGAGAAGCAGCAACCACCCATACACACCACGAGCCCGGCAACAACGGCTTTTTCCCGGCCAGGCCACGGCCGGCACTCCAGCTGAGCAGAACAGCAATTCCCCCGCCCCACCCCAACACGATCTCGGAGAAGCAACAACCGCCCATGAGTAGGCCATGCCCAGTACTCTAGCCGAGCAGAATAGCAATCCCCCCACCCCACCGGCGCCATCACCACCGGCACGGTGCCCGCAGCACTAACTTGAGGGTACCGATGCTATGGGGGCAACTGGCGGTGGGGGGCCCCGACGCAACACTTCACATACCCCACGGACAACACATCACATGCCAGCCAATCGAATGTACTGGGCTTGGGAATGCTTTGGGCGTACATTCTGCCTGCGTGATGGACAACAACGATTTTTAGGGGCACATGGATGTGCCACAGGGGCGACCGGCGTGCACTGCCAAATCCATCAAAGACCCAGGCAATCGCACCCCACTAGAGGTGGCCACACTCGGGTACCGTCCGGTCCGTTGCGTCCGGTTCGTAAAAGTGAGTGTGATATTCGTCCGGTAACATCCGGTCCGCTGTTTGCCGTACTGCCGTCCGCAGAATCCGGCTCTCACTTTTTCTTCACTGTTATTTGCCGTTAAATTAACGGAGGGCGTGCGCGGCGTCCGGTCCGCAACAAAACATCCGTGGATTCATAATATTGGTCCGTTCTGTCCCGTAGGTACTTGCTTTCCAGCCACGGCAAGGTCAAGGCGAAGTTGCCAGGGGTTTCCATTTTGCAGCAACTCGAATTGTGTTGGTTGCACGCTTCATAAACGTGTGTGGGCGTTTTCCAGGTCATGTATTCTGCGGTTTGTAATACATGGAGTGTTTTGGAAAACTGAACAACACACAAGCCGTGTGTAAAGTTCCAGTGTATGGCCTGCCATCCTGCACCACTTGCTGCGGCTGGTACTGCTGCGTAATATGCAGTGCACACCACACTCCCATTGCAAGTCTTCCCGGCCATTGCAGCAAGGGTTCGGCATACTTGTAATACCAAACACGGACACACAAACACCCACATCACCTGAGGCAGGTGGCAAAGAGGGTTCACCTCTGAACACAGTTGAGCCACTCAACATACTTGGGAATAGGTGATACGTATCACATATAACGATGGGTTGCTGCGGCGGTACTCCACCGTTTCCACGCCAGGGCAGCGAGTGTCAAGCCCATCCACCAATCGCAGTACTTGTTGGGACGCAATTGTTGAATAAAATTTTCTTCTATCTATATGATACCCAAAGTTCATCCACCACTCCAACATAGTGTGTCCAAGGTGTGCACTTCAACACAGACCAACGGAATATTAGAAGTCATGATATCTTATCTTCCATCTCTGCCTATCGCACCCTCGCTACGGCGGTACTCCACAGTTTCCACGCCGGGGCAACGAGGGGGGTCACCGGTGGTGATCCAAACCCAAGAATCCAAAGTCACTACTTCCCTCCCTTCCCTCCCTTCCCCCCCTTCCCCCCCTTCCCCCCCTTCCCCCCCTTCTTGCATTGATGCGCAAGCTTCTGCTGCGCCCATCCACTCTCAGCCATTTGCCACCCTAGCAAGCTTAAATGATCCACGTTCTCGGGCTTGAGAACCATGCGCTTGGCCCGAACTATTAGACCGGCCTTGGAAAAAGATCGTTCACTACTGGCACTGGAGGCCTGCAACACAACCAAAAATACTCAGTACTTCTCAGGCTGTGAACTTCATAAGGGCACTGCGGCATATATGCACAGCCAGTTGTACTCACCCACTCACCTGTGTTGCTAGTATTCGACGTGCAAGCCTGGCCACCAAGGGGAAGCTGGTATGATTCTCTCGCCACCAATCCCCTGCACTCCATTTCTTTTGATACTCACATGCTGGTGTCCATTTCAATTCAAACCACCTTTCGACTTCGGCCTCGATGGGGTCCATGTGCTGTGGGGAGGATGGGGCCCGTCTTGAGGACATTTTCTTCGTGAAAAAAAGGCAGAAAAGCGTCTGACAACCATGGACTGTTCAGCGAATGTCACCTTCCTCGCCGGTGGTAGGCGGTACTTCGACATCACCTCACAATCAAAAAAAAAAAAACTAATCCCCATCGGAGGAAGTCTCCGTGTCACTACCTGTTAGGAGGCCGGAGTCCATGACATTGAACTCCCACCCAACTTGTGAAAAAAAATCGTCTTCAACGAGTCTTTCTTCCAACCGTCTTAATGACGGTTGAGTTATTCTATATTTTCTGCTAATAGACTTGTACCCCACCATGTGTTCCCCCGGTGCAACACCAAATCTATGATAGCCGCGCACTGACGTGTTTTATAAGCAGCCCGGCGATTCATATCCACTTGTTTGCGTTCCTGCTTGCGACGCTTGTGCCATTCTCCCCAAGACTGGGGGGGGTTCTGTCTCTCGTGTTCTTCCTTTCGCAACCATGCCCCTTCTGCCCCCCCCAATGCGTTATTAATGTATTCGCTACGGCGGCTAATCGGGCCTGGTCCTGGAGATATTATGATTTGGTGACGACCCTTTTTACGCCTTACAGGATGCTGTCCATTGCGACTTTCAGATTGTCCGCACCATCCTTATAACGTTGGCCCCTGTTGAGGGGCCGCTTCCGACCTAACACAGAAACATAATACGGTGTTTCCCCAGCCAGGTGACGGCAGGTACTGCCACATACTGGTGGTAGCACGAGAGCAAAGACAACAGCTATTGTAGAGAAATGCAGCACGCCCTGTACAATGCACGGCCCCCTAAAGGGACGAAGTGCTGAGGTTTCCCCAGCCAGGTGACGGCGGGTACTGCCAGATAATGTTGGTGGCATCTAAGCAAAGACGATGGGTATTGCAACGACAAGTGGTGCACCCTGTGCAGTGCATGGCCACATGGAAGGAACCAACTGCCAAGGTTTCCCCAGCCAGGTGACGGCGGGTACTGCCACAAAGTGGTGATGCCACATAAGGAGAAACAGGCGATGGGTTCTGCAGGGACATACAGCATACCCTGTACAGTGTGCAACCAAATAAAAGTAACAAAGTGGTAAGACTTCCCCAGCCAGGTGACGGCGGGTACTGCCAGATAATGTTGGTGGCATGTAAGCAAAGACGATGGGTATTGCAGCGACAAGTGGTGCACCCTGTGCAGTGCATGGCCACATGGAAGGAACCAACTGCCAAGGTTTCCCCAGCCAGGTGACGGCGGGTACTAGAGGTGGCCACCCGGATCCGTTAATAGCGGACAAAGGTTAATTTCCGTTAACTTTCCGTTAATTAACGGAAAATAACGAAAAAAGACAAAAATTAACCAAAAATTAACGGATTTTTGGATTTTTTGGGGATTTTTGGGTTTTAGTCATACTTATAGTTTATGGAATTCGCTATTAGAGAGTATGTTTGTATTTTATTTCAACCTATGTATACTAGATTTTCAACTAGCCGCAGTTGTTGTGATTTTTGGGTTTTTTTTCGATTTTTTTGAATTTTTTTCGTTTTTTCTGAAATTTTCTCCCTTTTTCTTTAACGAAATTTAACGGACAGCTGATAAAAATTAACGAACCGGACTTAACGGACCGGATGGCATCTTTGAGTGGCCACCTCTAGCGGGTACTGCCAGCAACGAGGTGGCCATGCCAGAATGGTGCAGCACCCTACCCACCCACAAACACATACAGCCACAGCTGCCAAAGACGACAGCAAAATACGGTTCTGCAAGTGTAGTGGTAATCCACTCACCAAGTGAGGGTTCGTCTTGCTGCTCCTCTGCGCTCGCCATCCCCCTCCCGATGGTTTGTGGATCTGCATTGATGTAGCTTGGTGAGGCTGCAGCACCACACACAACGTTAAGTACATTTCCAACTTATACGCAGGACAGTAGGTGCCCGAATGGATGCATGGTTTCCAGCCAGAGGCATACAAGCCTTGGATTACCAGCCTTAGAATCAACATTGCGATTGTGCCCGACTTCCCGCGATGTTCCCTATAGCACCCAGCCACAATAGGCGACACTCAGGCTTGCTGCACAGAGGTACACGCCCACCGCACCTACACGTCCCTCATGTCGAAGGCGTCCCTGCCTGCTTTCCGTTTCAGCACTGGTCGCACCTACAATGCAACACAGTTGGTGAGGGTCGCAAGTAAAATCCCGGAATGAAGTCAAACCCCGACCATGATCTTCCCACCCGGCCATGTGCCACCAGGCTTCCAAAGTCCACACATAATCCGAGACCCCCCACGACCTGGATTTTCCCGCCAGGTCGGCGGTACTGAGGGCGTTGCCCTGGCCAGGAAGCAGGATAGCACGCGCTATGCCTGAGCATCACCGGTGATCTCGCCGAGGGCTGCCACCGACCATTGCCCCCAACACCCCCATGGGTTCGATTTTTCCCCGCCAACCGCTGCACCGAGGTGTTGCCCCCGCCAGAAGGTGATAGCGCTTATGCTCGAGCATCACCGGTGATTTCGCATCCGCCGCATGCTTTTCGCCATCAGATTATCCGAGCCTCTCCAACACCCCGCTGCCCGGATTTTTCTCCCGCTGTGTCAAGCGGTGCACCGGCGTTGCTCTCGCTGTAAAGCAGATACGCTTATGCTCGCATCACCGGCGGATTGCATCCGCCACGCATGTTTCGCCATCAGATTATCCGAGCCCCCCAACACCCCGCGCGGCCCGGAATTTCCCGCCAGGTCGGCGGTACTGAGGGCGTTGCCCTGGCTTCTGGTTCTGCTGCCCGTGCGCGCACCGCGCGGTATGCCTTACCTCTTGGCCCGGCAGGTGCTGGGTCCATGGTGTGGTTGGTGGGGCGGCAAGGGTCGGAGACTGCGGCAGCACCAGAAGAGCGACCAAATAAGGTCCGCGGTATGTGGACGCTGGCTGAGCCACGCTGGCAATCAACCCGATCCGCAGATTCGGAAATCAGTACTTACTGCCTGTCATCCGCTGATTCGGCACACACGTCCGCTGCCATCCGCTAAATTAGCGGATGGGGTGCACGGCTTCCGGTCCGTTGGAAAATATCCGTTAACGCCCAAGCGGAATCCGCAGAGTCCGCTGACTGGCACCAGCCGTCCGCTGCCATCCGTGCCACGTCAGCAAGAGAGAGAGCGGGGTCCACTAAATTAACGGATATTTAACGGACGGCACCCTCGTCCATTATTAACGGATCCGGGTGGCCACCTCTAGACCCCACGTCCGCCATGCATACCCGTTGCGCACTCAACCAGGCGTCTGACCATCCAGTCCGGGAACGGGACCCGCTCTGCGGCTGTTATCCGTCACCTTTGCCAAAGTACAAGCCTTTAGGATTGCCCATCTTACAATATTTCAACGGAATGGCATTGGAATTTCTGTACTGGTGTTCAGCGCATTTCATAGGTCTGTGTTGCTCCGTAAACTTTGATGGAATTATGTCGACCTCTGTTGTCTAGTCAGTGGTTCTGTTACGGGGGGCTTGTCCTGCGTTCACGCCGGCGAGGATTCCGTAACACGTGGTTCCATTCTGGAAGGTTGTGTGGATTTCTGTAGCTGTCTATGCTGACATCAGCATGGCCCCGCCTGTTTCTGTTAAACAATTTTTCTCTCTGTGGCCCGCTCACGGATTCCGTTGACTGTACGGAATTTTAACGGAGCCAACCAAATTCTGTTGTGGACAAACAGAAGGGGCCATGTCTACCCCATGTCGTGTCTCCTCTCCCTAAGCGGACGTGCGGGAGCCTGAGGTGGGCGTTTCAATACTACAATTTGTGATGCGGATGCCTCCGTCAGAAACTGGGGCACAACAAACGCTCCCACCCGTTCGCTGCAGAGACAGGATGCAGAGTTGGGCACCGGCCTGCACCGGCGGCACCTGCACTGGCCCACGCACCTGCTTGCCAGCAAGCGTACAGAGGTGCACGTGTGCTCACATCACAAGAAGGCGGTACATCGACCTTTAGATAGAAGCACGGTCTCTTTCTGGCCAACTCATTGCACCCATGGCGCCAATGGTTAGCGCATGTGCTTTGCACTGCCGCTGTGTAGTGGATCTCCGGGTGCCTATCCACGCTGCCTGCCACTGCCTGCTGGCAAGCCCTAGAACTAGCCCACGCCATGACGTGGCCTTGCCATTGTGCTTTTGTCTTCATATCTGCGTCCAGCACTAAACCCATGAATTGAACGTTTGCTCATATGGCGCAATTCTCAAGACCGATAAGGGAGACATTCGACTGCAATCCAATTAGCAATATCCACAGATTACACGTACTTCTTTCACACTATGTTACAGCAAGGTTCCCTATATATGCAGCCCCTCCACCCCCCCCTCCTTTTTTACCTTGTCACATTTTTGTAGTATTTTATGCAGCCTTGTTGCACAGTGGGACCTCAAACTAGTGGGTGGGTGGGGGTAGCGACTCCTTGAACGGCTTGTCACCATTCCCGTAGTACTTTGTTTCACTACGATGGGGCCCATCTCCAGTGACTTTGGCGCTGCAAATAAGTCGCTGGCACCAAAAGCCAGTATGGGCCTAGTAGGCTGAGTGCAGTGTATCCCCTGCACCGGCGGCCAAGGCACCCCCTACATCAGTGGCCAAGATACCCTTTACATAGGTTGTTTAGTGTAACCCCCTTAACACAATAGCGCCCACGGCCCCCAATAGTGCCCCCTTGTTGGCCATGTCACTTGGGGGGGCATTATATAGGGACCTACCGTATAGAGTATTCCAATAATAAGTGACATGTACTGTATTTAGCCAGTATTAGTAGGCGTGTATTGGACTCTCAAAATGAGCAGTGGATACTAATAATGGGTCATGGATACTAAGGAAATTTAAAATAGCCATTGAAATGCTCAGAATTGTTTCTGAAATAATGCAAGATGCGATGCACAAGTGGCGACATCACCAAATCGAAGTTAAAAATCACAAACACACATTATTGACAACTCTATATTGTCAGCGACAATGTTGTTGCCACCACAAAATCCCAAACAGAAGCACAGAAACGCATTCACAATCAATCGTTGTCTGAATCCAGATCTAATGCAAAGCTATCAAAATCCTCATCAACACCTTCCCCGCTCATCACAAGTTAATGACAGGAGATGCCAGCATGTTCAAGTGGACGGTGGCCCTACCATGCGGTCCAGTTGATATGCCTCTGGTCAAGCTAATAGCAAGCTTGGGCAAGCTCGGTGCAGAGTGTGTGGAGACTAGCTGTGAGAAGTTTCCAGGGGTGACGGCTAGTCGCGTGGCATCATGTCACTAGGCACAACCTAGCACTACCAACAACTGCCATCATGTTCCCCCAACGGCCAGCAAAGGTCGAAGGAGACCCCATGGCACATGGCAGGTATGTGCGTATGTGGAGGACAGGCTACGTTGCGCGTAGGTGAAGTAGTTGGATGCACTTTTCAATAGTTGGTGTGTAACCGGGTGCCACAGGATCCAGTGTGGCTACTGCAGAGGCGAGTGCCATGCTGAGCACTGTTACAGAAACAAGCAAGGCCGCCAGGTCTATTGGGAACTCTAGGCCCACAACAGTGCCGTAGACGCCTGGCCTGCAGTTGCTCGACGAGCAAACAAAATTTTTCCCCACGAGATTAGCTGCTCCTACTGGGAGGCTTGCAGCCATCATGTGCATCGCACTTCAAGATAAGCAGCTTTTGGCAGTTGTTGCACGACCTCAATGTGCAACAACAGTGCTGTGCAAAAGACATGCAAACTAGCTTTCTCTCCCCAAGACGAATCCAACGAGCCCTCTCGAACTCGTTTCTGTTGAGATTTGGGGGCGGATACTAACACCGGGTCATGAAAATTAACATGGTTTCGACCCCCAAGAGGGGGTTTTGGATATAGGGGGTGCCTACTAATACCGAGCAAATACAGTATTTCCTCTTCAGCAATTAATAACACGTGTCGGTTTTCGTTTGTAGTTGGTCTGTGAGTTTGTAATTAGTCTGTCAGTATTTTACTCTCGATTGTGCTTAACCCAAACTGCAATTTCAGCAAAAAGCCAACACCGCTCCCATATTGCTGCCATTTAAAATGGCCGACATGCGGGTGATCGTCTTAGTTCTTTCAGCGGCAGGGTTTTGCTGAGGAGATCAACTAAGGTTTAGCAGTGAACTGACTGCGGGGCAGTGGGTCACGAGACAGCCACGGCACTGGCCGTCGATGCAAGTGCTTGAAGAGGGTCTTTGGTTGTGGTACGGTGTGTGTTTGTCCCTTTGGACGGACATTGAAACAGAAATGAAATCACGTTTGTTGCCTCGGACGGTGCACAGTTAGGCACCGCTGAATGGTGCATTGCCTCATACAGGAGCTAGTACTACACACATTGGCGTAGACACGAGTCACTTGGAATCTCCGCAATGGTGATTACTACATCAACATCGCCACTTCAAGTGTAGAACATCGCATAGAGATATTGACGCCATTGGCGATGTTTTACGAATTCATCCGGATTATGCATACTTCATGGTGTGTTGAAGTCCGTTAATGCTGGTGGGCGCCAATGAGTTTGTTCTCTCGCTCTGTATGTTTTTCTGTGTTATATTCGTTCCGATCGTTCACATCCTGGAATTATCCTCGGTCCTTTGGTCCGATGGGTTTTTATTTCCTCTCAAGTTCACGACAGTCTGCAGGTTGGCGCAACTTGCTAAGTGATACAGCAGAGCCTTATCCTGCGTTGTGTGCGCTGCAGCACACATTGAGCAGCAGTCACACTCCATTGATGCAGGCTATTGTCCCGTTGTGTTGCTTTCTTCACCTGCACAGCTGCCGCACCATGGAGCGCGTCCATCGCCAAACCTTGTTGATGCATGGAGCCAAGGTGTAACTTGTGCACAAACGACTGCTTGCGCACTTGTAGAACAATTGCGTATTAAATGACTCGTATATGACAAAGATGGCTGCCTCACCGACAACCAACCCAGTCGCAGAAACGTTGTGGCTGAACACATTTTCAGCCAAAAGAAATGCTTCAGTGTCTCCTGTTGTAGCAGTGACTGCAGCAGTAACACCGAGGCAACAGGCGTACTTGTCGTCTGCACAAACAGCAGACGTTTACCATTTCACCTGCCAGCTAACACTGGCAAGGGGCCGAAAGTGGGCTTTCCAATGGAATGTATGGTGATTATTGACACTGTCACAAGCCATGAATTTCGTTCATTAACAACGAAGATATGTGATGAAGCTGTATGAAGTTACTTCAAACATTACTGTTATGGTCCGAAAGAAATTTCTCGTGACATCGAGGTATTGTGTGGGCGTCCCAGCTGAAAGCAACTATGCCCCTGCCACAATGCCTCAAGTAGATAGTCCATATTCTTACATTTGCTGCACACAGAAACGTAGAGAGAAAGACAAACTGCCACAACAACACTCGAAACTCACCATGGACCACTCCTGCATTCGGGGAACAGGCAATCATATTAATAGCCTTTACTGCCCAACAAACCAGTGGCTACTTCAGATACTCTGATTTTCATGTAGTAAATTGCGCTTCTTCACCTTGCACAATCGCGTTTCATTGCACCATTCCATACCATGCTCACAAGAGCATAAAGAACTTGAAAAAATCAAGTAAAGACAGCAAGGGACTCCGCTATTGGGGTATCTGATCAGATGCTGCTTTGTAGGCAGGTTGCTCCCATTCGTGAAGGCTTGTCACATGGTGTCCCTACATTTGCAAAACGGTGCAGCTACGCTTGTGTCTGGCCTGCAGACTCTTATGGTTTCCATGTAGGCAACAGCTTGCACATACAGTGCTACGGGGTTCAGGTGTTGGTTGCAAAACAAAAGAAGAGAGCCATCCCTGCTCTCACTAGATCTTGCAGTACAATATGCCTTGAGGAGCATATTCCGGGTCTCTGTGGCTCAACCTGTCTCCCAAAGATGCAGGAACACAGAAATTCCTTGTCAATGTAGGGTATGCGGCCAATAGTCCGCAGACAATGTCAGCATGCTCTTGCCCAAGAACAACCTCACCAGTGACAAGAACAAAATTCTCCCCCATTCAGACCAGCCAAGCAAGCCTTCAGAGAGTCAAAGAACCGCAGTTTCTGGCATCCCTGAGGCCCTCACATCCATCCCCTGAGGCCCGCACACCTCAACCCACACCCACTTTCCGCCATAGCTCAACGCTTCACTGTACAATCTGGTCTCGCTGTAAATAGAGCCTCGGCAATCGCGAAAAAGGCGCGCTTCGGTGCACAGGGGCCCACGCCTCGACATGGGCAGTCCTGGCAGGTTGGGGGCCGCAGCGAACGCGCGGGCCGTGGTCACGCGGATTTTTGTCCGCACTGTCCCACGGGGCAGTCCAAGCACCCCGTGAGCCGAAACGGAGCGTCGGGGGGCATTCACGCTTGGGGGTTTGTCCGCACTGCCGCCAAGTCAACTGCCCAACCACAGAGGACTTCCCCCTCATGCAGAGGCCGCCCTGACGTGTTGACGAACCATTATGTCCGAATGACCCGGGTGTCTGTCTGGCACACTCCATACCCACATCAGCGAGCGCGGGGTGGCCGGGTCAGTACTCGTCCGCTATTGGCTGCGGCTGGGAGTGGGGTGAGCTCAGCCACCCAAAAAAGAAACCGCTGACCAGCATACTGGGTCGCGCGCGGTGTGTGCTGGTCAGCGGGGGGCACGGCAATCCCGTCGGCGCCGCGGCTGCCCGCCCCCGGTCACCCCAGCGGGGGCAAGCGTCGTCGCGCGGAGCGCCGGGCAGGCCGCCGCCGACCCGGCCCTCCCCTCGCCCGCTGACGGGCATTCGCGTTGTGCCGCTTGGGGCGGGGTCTGTGGTCCTGCCCCCGTCGCCCGTCGCCGTGGGCAGCCGTTGCCCGGTCGTCGCCGCCGGTGCGGGCGCGCTGAGCGGAACGGCGGCCGTTTTCGGCGGTGCGGGGCTTGAGTTGGAGCGCGCTGAGGCATGGACGTTCAGGGGTCTGACAAAATGGGGGGGTGGACGCCGCCCAACAACGGCCTGTCCAACGACCTGAACCACCGGTTCTCCACCGCCATAATGAACTTCAACGCCGAGCTGTCGGGATGCAGGACGGGCGCCCTGGTGCAGGTGCGCGGGAAGCGCACAACCCCCGGTCGGGCCCGCGGCCGGGGGGCAACGCCCCACGGCGGCCACGCAGGATCCCCCCGCCCGTCAAACTCACTGAACCGGGCCCCGGTTTGTCGATGCCCTGGCGCAGGTCTGGATGCCCGAGATGTGCCGCGACGGGAACATGGTCCTGCAGACCAAGGTGCGCAACTGACTCTGACGGCCGGACCCGCCCAGGAGCCCGCGTCCCCGGGGCTGGATCGCCGCCCCGGCCCAGACCGCCGGCCCGATCGTCCTCCTGCAGGGTTGAACCCCCGCCGATCGGCCGTCCCCCGTATTGATCCCCCTGTGCGCGTGCGCCCAGGGACTGCCGTTCTCCATTTCCGGCGTGGGGGACCTGCTGGCGCTCTTCCGCTGCGTCTCATGCCGCTACCGCTTCACCACGGACATCTCCAAGCCGCACCTAATGGGCGTGATCGGCCGCGTGTACTCCAGCGGACAGGTGGGGCCCCACCGCCCGACAAAACCCCTCCCTCCCCCCCGCCGTCCCCGGGCCACACGTTCGAGCGCGCATTGCCCCCGCTCTCTCCCCCCCCCTCCCTTCCCCTCCAAACCCCCGTGTTGCACCACTGGGGCCAGCGCGGATGTCCACGGATCCTCGAGCACTGGCCCGCTCGGTCGGCCACGTAGCGATGCTGGACCAAAAAACGCCGCGCGCGCCCGCCCGCCCCAGCCTCCCGCCGCCCGTGAAGTGCAGATGCTGACGCGCCCCGTGGCCCGTGTTGTGCGTCCCTGCAGCCGGAGCTGTGCTACGACGTGCAGCGCTACGACCCCAGCGTGTACCTGCGCGCCAGCGAGGCTCAGCGCTGCCGCGTGCACTCCACGCTCGTCACCCCCGTCTACCTGTCCGCGGAGCGCGAGCGGGCGGTGTCCGTGGTGGAGGTCTCTCACCACGACAAGGACGTCAAGTTCCCGGAGATCATCAACCGGTTGTCCACGTGCCTGGAGGTGGGTGCCCCCGCGGGTGGGGTCGCAATGAGAGCTACCCGCGGCACGAATCGGCGGCGCGTCGGCCGCGCCGACCCCGGCGGCTGGGACGATGTCGGCGGTGGGGCGCAGGAGGGCCATCGCATAATAAGGCCCTTGCGCAGTCATCCCGCGGTGGTGGGGCTTCGATCGGGGTTTCCCGGGTATCGCGTGACCCTGGCGGCTTTGGCCGCATTTTGTTAGGTCGTGTCATGCATTGGTAGTCAGGGTGCGGTGTGCGTGGGGGTCCCTGTGCGCAGAGCGTGCAGCTGTACATGGCGGACATCGACATCAACAGCGTGAGCTTCGGCCTGCGCAACTGGGCGGTGGACATGGCGCAGATCGCGGGGGAGCCGGTGATCAAGGCGGAGACGGAGTTCGGCAGAGAGTGTGAGGCCACGCCCCCAGGCTACAACCCGCTGGTGTGGGCTCCTACAGGCAGCCCGCAGGAGACGGTGCCCACAGGTGGGCAGCACCGGAGATAGCGAGACACCGCTCCCTGCATTCAATGTCAGTCCTCCAGGGTTTGTGCGTCAGATCCACGAGTCTTGCTGCATTCTAGAACCTGCCCCGCCTGAGAACGCCTGTGGCTTCTGTTTTGGGCCAGGAGAGGCTGCTGTTGGTTGCAGACCATGCACAGCGTTTTGCTGTTAGTCAGCCTAGCAGAGTGGGCTGTGCAGGCTACCAGCTTTGCTGTTTCTCAAGTGTGCAGGTTTCTTGCTGCTTCCACTCTTGCTGTCACTGTTGGCTGCCTTTCCTTGTTCCTGTTCCTGTCGTTGCCACCTTTTGTTTTTGCTGCGGGAACTTGGAGTTCCATCCTTGCAGTGCAGAGAAGCGTCTTGGGAGGTCGCTCACTTTTTGATCCCCAGTGCATTTATGATCTTTGAACATCATTTCATGTGCTGCAACTTGGACTCTGCAGCTTATGTGCACCTGGTTGTGTGGTCTTATGACACAGAGGTTTGGTGTTTTTATTGTCAGGTATTGCAAAGGCTTGTATAGCACTGGAAAAGTTTGATGCTGTTAGTTGATCTGAACACAGCAGAGACTTGTACCAGGACCACAGCATCGCATGGAACACTACTGTGAACATGCATTCATTGGTTATGTGCGGGGCTGCCTAGAAACAGGCGATTGGCTAGTGGTCAAAACATTCCTCCTTGTCGTGGGGAGGGGGCAAGCTTGGTTGTGCTCAGACAAGAGATATGGAGTTGGAGAGGTGGCTTGTGGTGAGTCGTATCAAGGGATTTTGATGTATAGTTTGGTTGATGCTGCAGATATGGACAAGCATGCTGTCGCAGCCACTGCTCCCGCACCACTCATGGGAGGCTGGACACCTTCAAGGGGTTTTCCGCCTCGTGGGCGCCCTGTGATGCCTGGTGTCGCCTCTGCTCCTGCCATCAGAATCCCCCCCAAGGGGGATTTTGTGTCTAGGAGTGCCTCTGGACCACTATCGAGACACTTTCTTCCACCCAGGAGTGGTTTTGTGAGCAAGAGTCGTTCTGGGCCATTGACGCGTCCAAGGTAACGTGCATCAGAAGAGGTGTCCCAATGGAGTTTCGATGGAATGGTTGGCTGTCAACGTCCCTGTTGATCGCGCATTTAGGCAACTGGCAGGATATCACATTGAAGCATTGCCCTACCATGGATTCCTGCGCTGTGGGCCAACAGCAAGCTTGGGCGTCGATGGGTTGCTGGCCTGCTCGCTCTGCCTAAGAGTGGTTTTGTTGTCCAGCCGCAAGTTTTGTTCCTGTTTGCTGACGAATTATAATGGTATCTGTTCTTGCAGCAACCTTTACAGTGCACCGCCAGGCAGCAGACAGGGTGTACTCAGCCCACAATGGTCACCTGAGAATGCGGGTCTGCATGGAACAGACTTTACTGCGGGCCCACTTGCAGCGTCCCAGCCAGCTGCCCCATCTCCCATCCGGAATGTGATGGATCCTCTTCCGGCATCCACCGGTCTTGAGGCCCTCAACATTCCTCCTCCAGCATCGTCTCCCTTGCCCAGCATCGATGCGCCTGCACAGCCAGAGCGGTATTCGAGCGACTCTGATTGTTTCTCAGATGTTTCTGATGGTGAGGATGGTGACAACGACAAAAGCGGCAAGGACTCGAAGCTGGAGACTGATGCTGAGGGCGGTCAGCTGGAGAGGGCAAATTCTTCTGGTCAGTCCACGAAGAACGACAACCGGTTGGGTGGGGGCGCAGGCAAGCGGCTTACTTTCAAGGACCTCCAGGTGTGAACCTCCTTTGATTTGTGGCTGCCCGTATTGTTTGGGAAAGAGGCTGGTGCCATTGCACTGAGCTTCCTCTTGTGTGGGGAGAAATGTGACTGCCTGCGCAGCGCACAGGAACTCATATGTGTTGTTGTGTGTTGGAGGGAATGATCTACAAGGCTTGAGCCTGGGGAGCCAGGAGTGAATCCCTGTTGTGGAGTACTTGCTTGTATTGATTGCGTTTGCGCTTTGGCAGGGATGTTTTGGTGTTGGTCTCAAGGAGGCTGCAGCACAGCTGGGCATCTGTCCGACAACCCTGAAGCGAGCATGTCGTAGGAATGGCATCTCACGCTGGCCATCAAGGCAAATCTCCAAACTCAGCAAGGCCTGGCACCAAATGGGGTATCAAGGCTCCCCACCAGCGTGGCTTGTGCGGAAGGCGATTACAGGCAACCTGAAGTGTGACAACCTTGTGTTTTCCCTCAATGCAGGTGGGCGATGGTCATTGTATCGTTGTTGTAGACAGCAGATTGGGTCAGAGCACTGTGGCTGTTAAAATGCTGCCAGAACTGTCCCCATTTTAGATGTTATGGGCTAGCTTGCAACGACCTGTACATTGCCCATTGTCAAATGTGCGCAGGGAAGCTTGCAGCCTAGCAGCGGTGCCAAGGTTGCAATTTTACTGTACAGTTCTCAATAGAAGCAGTTGAGATGCTGAATTCTTCAGCAAGGCGCGCTCTAGGAAACTGTGTTCTTTCTTTGCATGGTAGTGCAGTGGTGTTTGTTGCTGTTGTGCGTAAGATGCGAGGAGACCAAACCGTCCTCTCCAGTCCCAAAATGTGTGTCCGACTCCAAGTACGCCCTGTAGCCACCCACAACCCTCTTCTCTTCTCCCCTTTGGAGTGTTGTTATATGGCATGCCTTAATTTGGCTGTCGCGCTGTCTCAGCGTAATTTGACTGTTGTAGCAACAGCCATCAGTCCCAGTGGGTTTGGAAGATTTCGGTGTGCTCGAATCCCCAGTAAATGCAGTGTTGTTGGGTGTGGATTTTGTTGAGGACTTGCGTGTGGCTGTACATGGCTCGTGTTTGCCATGGTGACAAGTCGATGACTCAAATTGTGAGTTGACTCGATGTTCCCAAGGAAAAAATGGGAGGAATGTTAAGTCAGCTGCTGATGAGTGTTCATTGCAAGGTAGCAAGGCACTTCAACTACTCTGTATCATGTTGGTCAACTTGCTGGAGATGTATGAATGAACAAGGCACTCAACGGGAGCCGATGTACTGTGTCCCCAAGTAGCTTACTCATTGAGAAATCGAGGTGTCCAAACAACTCAGCATGGGTTGAGTAAAGTGTGTTTCAACGATTTTGCAGACAATGGCTTGCACCCATCGCTGACCATTCATAGCCACGCTGTGTAGTTTGTACTTGTGCTTTGCGTGTTTCATCATGCATCTGATGTTGGCAGGAATTGAAGGACCCCTATCCATGATGAGTGTGCTATATGCTTTGCAGCGGACAGCCAGTAGGTTTGAATTCATAGAACATGATCGCGACAGCGGTTGCAGCACTCCAGGAAAGCACCAGGTCTCAGGTTCAATAGGCAGCAGCTTTTGTCACTGTATCAATGCCTGAATGGCCTCCCTATACACACACAGCACCACCATATCACAAGCACCAGTCTCTGTGATTGTTTGGTCATATGCTGTTATTGGAACACACATCTGATCCGCCCCACTGGGGATTTTCCTTCCAGCGAACCCAAATCCTGTGCATTGTATGCCTGCTGCACCTGATGTGTCTGCCTTCCGGTGGATGAGCCTGCGACAGTCCTGTGCTCAGTTCTGCTCATTCTTCCCACGTTTTCGAGAGCTCGTGGTAGGTGACTCGCAGAAAGTTCCAGAACTGGTTTGAGGCATAATTGCACAGGTAAAACTCCTATCCCTGCAACTCGTGGCTGGACAGCAAGTGCTGGTCACATCCAACTCTTACATTCCTGCTGTGGCAGTCAGCACGCGAATTGTCAACTGCTGTGGCACTCTCAACTGCCCGTTGAGTAATCTCTGAAGCCTCGATGTTATGCGTTAGCAGGTTTGCATCTGGGGCTGATGCAAGGCGGCGGGGCGCAGCCCGCACCAGCCTTGCCCCAGCCCACACCGGGCTGGAACGCTGTAAACAGGCAGGCTCTAGGCAGTCTCTCTGCTCCCGCGGCCTCGGGCTTGGCAAGAGAAGCGGATCTGTCAATGGGGCAGCCAGCATGCCAGTTGGGGCCGTCAACCCCCCAACTGCCTACCATGCCTACAGACCAGGTATGCTTTATGGGCACAAGTATCCAGCAGTGAGAAAATCTTGTCTCTGGGGTTTGTGCTGGTGCAGTGCAGTTCCTGAATGCCTATGCCGATGTTGACATATTGTACCCAGTCACTTGCGCCACATTGACTGGGGGAAGTACTTTGCAATGGAGAGTTGGGTGCAGCACTATTTCTTGTGTGCACTTACGGCAAGAGTGCTGTCGCAATGAATTCGTCTTGAAATGATAAATATCACTTGTAACGGGCGGCCAGGTTACTATTGTAGTCTGCAGGGTGAGTTGTGTGCACATTGGCATGAATGAGATGCAGAGGTGCTTGTGCTGTTGTATTGCAGGCGGATTTCTTCGACGAGATGGCCGGCATGTTGCAGGAGCCAGCAGGGGCTCCAGCTTGGCAGTGCCCAACTCCTGGACCAAGCTCGTTGCATGCTCTTAACCCCGAACACGAAGCACGCCGTGTGTTCCGGTCTAACAGTGCGTATGGCTCAGAGGCATTCCAGTGCAGGTCGCCTGACTTTTCGGGAGGCGGTATAGATGCCAGGCAGCATCAGGGGAAGGAACAACTGTTGTCAGGGCCCGCTTTGGCGGCTTTTGATGGCCTTGGGGACAGCTTTGCGACAGACATTGGCTTTGCAAACACTCTCGGCAGGCCACCACTGGACAATGCCACGTTCAGTGGTGTGGACGGTACCCCCAGCGTCAACGAATTGGGGATTGCAGGTGGGCTGTTTTGATTCATAGTTCGGTCTAGCAATAAGAGGGAAAGTGGGCGTGGAAGGCAGCAATGTGATACCACAGAAATGGCAGTCTGGATGTGCATGCTTTTGTCCTGACCGACTTTGAATCGGGTGCTGCATATGCTTGGTTGGTTTGGATGGAAGTGGCTGAATGCATCCAGATGTCTAAACAGCAATTGGCAGATACTTCAAATCATTCGTGCTGGAAACAGTTCACCGTACATAAGCTCGTTGGCCAGGCTTAAGAGCGGTGCCCAGCGGACTAGTGCATGGAATCAGAGGCTGGCTGTGAAGCCAAATAACCATTGGAAGTAACCATGCCGGGTGCCATGATATAGCCTTGCTGCAAGGGAATGGCTGTTTTCAAATGTGGTGTTCAGTTTGCCGGTTGCCATCCCAGTTCCATGTAGAACTTTAGGCATTCCTATTTTCGCTCTGTCACTGCGCTGTGGAGCGGAAGTGGCTGGTATTTCTTTGGGATGTGGTTAGTCCGATGTTAACCCTTGTGCTCTGGAAGAGGGTGCGGGGTAGTTTGGTTGGAACCAGGGGAAGTTTATGTGTTCGTAAAGAAGAGATACAATTCATTTGGGGCGAAGCGCTGAATGGGTGGTTCATTTCGCCTTTTGTTTCTAAACGACATGCGAACATTTGTCCCCTGATGCGCAAATGAGTAGTGGGGCCTTGGTAGAAGGCCTCATCTAGCAGCGAACGACCTGGTGTTAGGTGAAGGCCCCAAAAGATAGAGCGGGGGATATCCTCTGCATGTGAAAAAAGGAAAAGGCAAACAAAAATTCGGGTCGATCGCATCTTTGACAAGCAAGGGGAAATTTCCACATTTCAAGTATTGTCATATCATTGTATTGTAGTTTCTGCTTGGGACTCCATAGTGGTGTTTGGGTTGGAGGGTGTCCTTGGCCGGGCCTGTTGTGGCGTTTAGCTCTTGCGGTTGCCTTTGTTGGGGCCTGCTGGGGTGCTAGCCATTCAGCTGTGTCGGGGTGTGTGTGAGATGTGGACTTGGGTGCTTCAAACGGCGTTGAGGAAATGAAAG